>JAYDZG010000023.1:8003912-8020601 GCA_034509265.1 Microcambeva bendego
TCCGGAGCCTTCTAACACCAGGTAACCTGATCCACACGCGCACACACACACACATATAAACATACACACACACACACACACCAAAACACATCCTGCATTTCAAAGGCTGTTTTAAATAAATACTTTCTGACTAACCAAAAATTATTCATGCCTTTATGGAATATGTGTTAACCCAGTCACCTTCCATCCACCCACACACAACTGTCAATGACTCTGTGTATGCAGACCAAAGCCTAATTAAACTGTACATGTTGTTTGATCGTGCAAGCATGGGCACTGCTGTCAGCATCTGAAGCAGTGATTTACATAAGAGCACTCAAGGGACAAAATGCATCGTCCCTAATTGAGACTCAAGTCAATCAGCGACCCTTCTGGGGACTGAGAAAAGCTTTAAAACACAATGGAACTGAGACAAAAGCTCCTAATTCATTTTTTCAGGTTGTAACAAATTAAAGCAAAAATTGCTAAAAAGAATACACATATAGTCAAAAATTGTGACTGTTTAATGCAATAAACAAAAGGTTTTACATAGTCCATTTCCTACAATAGACTTTGCATTGATCAGACCATATTACCCAGGAACTTCTTGGTCTCTTGAACCCCTGGCTGAACCTATGAAGCTGGGAAGCATTGGTGCCACCCCCAAACCTAAAATGCAATTGTGGCTATTAAATTAACGGGCTGCTCCCAGGTTAGGGAACATCATCCCTAAGTGAGGGCTCTTCGTAGAAGCCCTGGTCGAGTGGGAGACAGGTTCACGGACAATAATTTTATTTCATTCCTGGTTACTGTCCTGTTCTTACTTAAGATCATTCTCTGTCACCCATGACCCAAACCGAAGATTGACTGGCCGCCTGGCTCTATTTTTTTACTGGGGTCCCCGTTGCCAGAGAGCATGTTTGCTCCCAGCCAATCCCAGCCTGCTGACACAATCAAAGGTGTCAACCTTACTGGAGTACCTGCCCTATATCATGATCTCAGGGAGGTCTTCAGTAACGCTCACGACCAACAGCTACCCTCGACAGCCTTTTGGCGACTTTTTAATTTTTTCAAAGAGCCTTGGTGTTTACCAAGCTTGATCTTAGAAGTGTGTATAATCTCATCCTTATTAGGCAGGTGGACGAATGGAAGACAGTGTTTATCACCCCTACTGGTCACTACCAGTACTGCTGCGCCCTGTGAGCCAACACTTTATCACTGAGGTGCTTCTGAAGTTCTCAGAAGACGATATTCTCATCTTCAACTTCACGCTCAAAGACCACGATCTGCATGTTAGACACTTCCTTCAACTTCTGGAGAAGTGCGTCTTCCATGCCCCTTCAATCACATTTGTCCTGGTCATTATCGATTGGCTCTCCAAGGCCTGCACATTTGTGCCAGTTATGGGAACGGATCAAGCCAATGTTGGAAAACCTCTTGCCGGCTTCTTGGAGCACTGGTGAGCCTGACTTTTGAGATATCAGCCAGAGTCTAATAGCCAATTAGAACGGCTAGTCCGCAGATATGCAGAGAATGCATTAAAGCAAGAAATCCCTCCACCTGGACAGACAAACTTATCTGGAATTCGCCCATAACAATCTTCACCATTCTGCCATGGTGCAGAATCACACCTGCTAATACCACACAGCTTGGCAGAAAGTTAGGGAGTACACCGCCAAACAAAGAAGCCAGCTAGCCCCTTCTGTGCGTCCGAGCCACATATAAAATATACTTTTTAAGGTATTGTATAATTAGTTGCTAGTATGACGTGATGTTCCATGTAATGTAGGGGTCCAGCCACACCAGGGTACTGAAGGTCTGTGAAGACACCTCAAGTCAAATTTATTTGTATAACACTTTTTACAATGGACATTGTCTCAATAAACTTTACAGGTCAGGACCAACAGACCAAAAACCACTGTTGAGCAAGCTACTGGCAATAGTGGCAAGAAAAACCCTTATAAAAAATACAAGAAGAAGGAACCTTTGAAGGAACCAGACTCAGCATGGACCCATCCTTATTTGGGTGGCCTGGAGGCTGCAAATAGGATGTGTACAAATCTTAAAAACACAAAATTAAATCAAAAACTTCTGTTGCAGAACTAAAAGTGTTCTATATTATTCAGTCCAGTCTGAAAAAGTCTGTTGTGAGTTCTGGACAATTTCTGTGCAAACGGAAAAGGTCTAATCCTATCTGTCTCATCCTATCTGTCAAGAGCAGCATTGGTGGCAGAGTAGTCTAGACTAGTCTTTAACCTTGAGAGGGTAAACAGGCATGTTTCAGAACAACATTGGGACAGAGGATGTAGTTAATTCTTTGATTCACAAGCTAGACAAACCCCTACTGGCTATTTTTTGTAATAATTGTGTAATGTAATTCTGTGCTACTGGTCCTTTTGGTAACTGTAAGTAATCATGCTGTTAACAGTTGGTGATGTCATCGAGGGTAGTAGCATCCAACATATTGTACCAGAACATAATTGGCTACCTCTATATTCTCTGAATTCAAGGTATGAAACATCTGATGAATTTTGTCCACCATTTGTTTTGTTATTGTATTGGATCAGGTATTTCACACCTTGTAAGCAGAGAACATGAAATGCATGGAACTGGATTACTTCTGGTTTCTTCTATCCACTGGTTTGTGATGTTTAGTGCTCAAAAGGACAACTATGGTCAAACTGTCATGGTGACCTTGAGCCAAGCTTTAGACTCTGGCACCCCTAATTGTACCAACACACCTAAAATGGAAAGCGAGCAGGTAACAGGTACTGAGCAGGTACTAAATCATCTCTGTTAAAATTGTACCATACAATCATAAACTTCAGAGCCAAGAAACAATACTTCTTACAATGCTACTATTAAATAATACTCAACATTACAAACTACACAACTACACATTTGTAGGGTATTATGCATAGGGTAAACAACATCCTTAAGCAAATCGTCTTTAGGTTTATATTGTTAAAATAAAAAGACAAAGCAGATCAAGCGGTAAAATAATACATCTAATAGATTCGACATATTTGTATTTTTAGTTTGTTTAAAGTATTTTTAAGTAAAAAGAATTGTAATATATATATTTTTTCTCTGTCTGTGTGGTATTACTGTGTATAGCAAGTGCTCCAGTTTTCATCCACAGTATAAAGACATGCAAGTGAGGTGAATTGGAGATAGAATATTGAATAATTACTGTGTCTGTCATTAATGTAACCAAAAGTGTAAAAGCATGACATAAAAATTTTAGGGTAAAAAGAAAAGACAAATAACACAAATAACATAGCAATGTCATGATTCTGCACACATTAAAGAGCATGCAATGTATTTCATAATATAATTTTATTTATGCAGTGTTGCAGAGATATCTGTTTAACAGGTTCTCCTTATGGACCAAGGTCTGTATATGTCCACTAAATGCAAATTGCAACAACTGAGTTTTAAACACAACTCAAGGATATATGAACACAGATTTACCTGACAACAATTTGGTTGTTCACATCAAAAAGTCTAAAGACATTTTTAGAGATGAGATTTTAGATTTTGATCTTCATTAATTTTTGAAAAATAAAAAATAAAACAGTGTAGATTGTAGCAATGACAGTTACATCCATTGAAAGATAAATCTGCAACACAGTAAAGTGTGCAAAAAATAAGAGGTCCAAAAACCTGAATTCCCTGTGAGCATTTTAACTTACATTTTATCCAAACCTGTTTGGTGTTCCCTTCAAGATCTAATTAGCATTGCAGTATATTAGTGTGTGTGTGTGTGTGTGTGTGTGTGTGTGTGTGTGTGTGTGTGTGTGTGTGTGTGTGTAATGGAGTGGGTGAGCAGGAGGTATGAAGACAATGGTGTCTGGGTGGTGTTGTGTGCTGTGGTTCTCGTCTAACTGGCTCTATTCACTGGGAACTCATCTCTGATGCCATACTCCTTCTTATAAAGGTCAAACAGAGGTCGTACACACAGTGGTCATAGCAAGGTCATGGCCATAAGATCTTCACAAAGCACCCAAGCAAGACACACTTAATTCTTTTAAGAAATAAGGTTTGTGGAAGAGATCTAATGAAATGTGTACTTTGTGATGATATACCCTAGATAATTATAATCATGTGTAAACGAAAATGTTCATGAAATGAGAGAATAAAAAAATATATATTTTAAATTTAATTATTATGTAAAACTTTAAAACATAAAGCTAAATTCAACATAAAACAAGAACCAGTCATTTTTTATATATTGGCCATTTTTAAGAACAAAGACATTATTTTTTGCTGACCAGTATTTTGAAACTTAATTCTTCTTAAAGTACACTCCTTGAGTTAAGACAGGGGGCAAAATGCCATGGAATATTTAAGTTACTTGATAACATGCTACAATAAGCAGGTAAATTGATAAAAAATAATTGGGTAATAAATAAGAATCCACCAGAATGATTAGTCTTTGTATCAAACCTTATGAGGGATTGGTCAGTCAGATCAAAATTCATTTCCCAACAATTCTGCTCTTTCCTCATCTGCCATGATCTAATAAAAAGATTAAGAGAATCTGGAAAATATGCAGGGCTACTGCATATGCTTCTGCATGAGAAACAAAGCCACAAGAGCACAGGAACAAGGAAAATATTTTTTAGAATAAAGTCGTGTAAGTTACAATTTTGAGAATAAAATAAAATGATCACTTTGAGAATAAAGTCATAATGATTTTGAGATTAAAGGAGAAATATAATGGCCGTAGTACCCTCCTCAGTTTAAAATGAGGGATATTCATGATTTGGAAAAGTTATACTTATTTGTACATTTCACAGATAAAATATTCTATCTCTACCACATCAGCACCAGTTTGTCATTGGCATAAATACAAAAGCTAAAATGGTTTTGTAATGAATGTAATTTATTTAGAAGGACGTGAATCACCAGTGTGCTCACAATCTCCATCTTTACCAGTACCTCAACCAAGGAAAAAAATAAACAAAATAATCTTATTAATAATAGTTGTTGCAACTGTTGCCTTACAGCAAGAAGGTCCTGGGTTTGATTCTCAGATGGAGTAGTCTGAATAATTTATGTATGTAGTTTGGATGTTCAACCTGTGTCAGTGTGGGTTTTCTCCAGGTGATCTGTTTTTTATCTGTAAATAAGTAAAAATGTAATTAAATATTTAATACTGTTAATAATTGCTCAGACTGTCCCCCAAATATAAATATATTTGGAGTTATGAAGCTGTGGCTTTGAGGATAACGAATCACATCTTTAAGAAAATCTTTCAGGTAGAGTTAGAATGTTTTTACTACCTCTTCCAAATCGTCCCCCTCATTCCTCAATAACACTTTAACCAGGTAGACACATGATATCTAATGCAGACAGTACAGTCCCAAAACCAAAACACCACTGGCATCAAGGAGTGCTTCAAGCCATAATTAGGTCATGTGGACACTGCTCAGCCTGTCCATCAGATTGCTGCTGAGCCTTTATCTCTGAGAAGCTCAATTGATTTTAGGGAGCCCTGCAGGTCTGCGGTGCATTTTCATCAAAACTACAAAAATCGATGCTAAGTGGATTTAGATCCTCGTCACAAGCCATATTTCAGCCATTGCCCCTCGCTAATGCTGACGCGTCCACTGCAGCCATTATTACCCGCCATTGGCATTACTGTCGCCGATGTTACAAATTCAGCTGTTCCACCTCATTTACATTCACCAGGAGTGTGTGTATTAGGGGGACTAAGTTTGGGCAAGAAAAAAAAGAACAAAAAACAGAAGCTAGTGGAGACGTGAGAGAGTTTTAGCCCTGGAGTGTTAACATAACATTAGTCACTGGGGTGAAAATCAAAACAACAACATTTGTTTCCTTTTTAGACTCATTTCAACACATGGGTTTGCTGGAAGTGTTTCAGATGTATGTTAATATTGACATCAGACAATGTGAATATGATAGAAAAAATGTCTGCAAGTTTGGAAACTTTTTGTGCTATGTTTGTTTTAATGAATTAATTCAGTAATGTTTTTTTTCTGATGACCTGGTTGGTAAAGTTAAAGTTATAACTTTATGGTGTATATCTATTGTAAGTATTTATTACCATCAGAATTTGAGTACTATAGTTATATTGTTAACAATTTCAAGCATTGTGTACATTTTAATAATTATTATAAAGGAATGCTGGGTGGGTTATGACCCCTGGCTGAACTTTTGGCCTGATGTAAAACTGCAGGCACAATGCTAATCACTTGTAAAAATGGTTCTTTTTTATTTTAAACTTTAATTACGTTTGAACAATGCTATTTCAAGATGATTTCACAATATTTCAAGCCACATTTTGTGATGTCTTTAAATCCAGCTTTCACTGTCTAAGACTGGATACTGAGAAGGAAAATCCATGTCAGCTCTATCTGATCTTCTTTGATCTTCACGTTGTTGCTGCAAATACTCTTTGGTATAATCTTTCTCCTGCTCTTCTCCTTACATACACCCTGATGTTACTGCCATAAATCTGAAAGTGGGATTCATCAGTAAATTCTACTTTGTTTCCTCTTATCCACCGTGAAATGTTGGTCTTAGTTCTTGCAAATATTTTTTTCAACATTTCACTTACATTGTTATGCTGCTACTATGATTTGCAATAAATGTATTGTATTAGATAAAATGCTAAATGTGTACAGGTACATGCATGCAGTATTTTTCTTTTATGTAAATCTCTGGAAAAGGATGGATTAAAAAAGTTTTCTGGAATATGATCAGTAGAATGAATGATTCAGCTCTGAACTGTTCATTTGTAAACGGGCATTGTGTATGTAACTGATCTTTATTGAAAAATTGAATTGAATGTGAAAGAGCCAGTGAGGCATTGTGGCATGTCAAAAAACAGACATTAGTCTACTCTAATGGAAACAGAAAACTAAATCAGTATACACTTACAACTTAAATGAAGTGTCCCTGTAATCCAATTGAAATGAGATTTGCTTCTTAATCTGCAATCTAATGATCAATAGGTACACATAATACATAAAAATTTGGAAGATGTTTATGGTCCATTATATTGTTCTTACCAGCTGCTTGAAATACATGCATTTTAACAGGTTAACACACTGAATTATGTAACAATTACGCACTGTATATATGTATATGTTACTCGAAAAGTTTCCAAATATTTTTTACTCTATTCATTAAAGATTTCAAGCTATCCAAAGCTGATATTTCAAAAATGATGTTTCATACAGGTGGAAGCCAGATTGTTCGTACAGGTTGGAAGCCATACCAGGGTTCCTCATAACCCATACAATTAAGAGCTTTGCTGCCTGACTGATGGTGCCTGCAAACGAATGAGGTATAATGTGTTTATCAGGGAGTAGCTCTCTGTATACAAAACTGATCTGCATATGAACTTGCTTGATTAAGGGGACAAAGATGCACACATGTCAGGTGGGTTAGTGGAGGGTAAGTGGATGGTAGTATCAATAGATGGGAAGCATAATGCAGTTAGAGACTTGGATGCCACTAGATTGGAGAGAAATTTTCAAAAATAAAATGATAATGTACATATTCACATTCCTTTGCAAAGTATTTTTTTCCAGTGTCGTAACATTGTAATGCCAGCAGCAAAAGGTTCAAATGAAAATCTTTTCCCGCTAAAAGCTCACTTGAGTGAAAAGGTGGAAATCTGATGGGACTAAATCCAGACTAAGCTCTCTCAGACACAACCAGGTAAACACAGGCTGCAAGTGTGACAGTTTGTAATTATGTTTGATAGAACACTGGTTAAATGAAGCCTTGATCATGTATTTGTTATGGACTCGTAACATTCCATGTGGAATTATCATGTTTAGTTAAAACACTTAGTGTAAGGATGTGCATCAACATGGGTAGTTGAAGACAGTTAGTACCTTTTCACATCAAAAAGTCCTAGGTTCAGATCTTTGAAAGAGGTTTAACACAATGCACCATTTTTTTAGTCTGGGACAAAATTATACACTGCTAAAAATGATTTAGCAGAGATGAAAGTAGGACAAACAGCATTGCATTAAACCCAAGTTTATGCTTACGTGCAGACAGATAAAGAAAATCAGTTAAAGGAAGGCAGATGAGAGAAGACCTAGAGAAAAAATGCTGAAAATAAGCTTAGCTTGCAGCATTTGATTGAAATTCAGGGACAATTTTTACAGCCTGCTTTGTGTGTTTGTGGGAAAAGCACTCCCCCCCTGAACCACTGGACCAAAGGCTCTCTAAATCTTTTTGCCGATTTACAGCAGTCCCATTCACATCAGTAACCAAGAACACAATTGTTGTCTTACTTACCAATGCCTTGTAGCCTTACACACACACACACAGGACAGCTAATGCTAAATCAACTATTCAAGGGAAATAAATCATCAAAACATGCTCACAAATCACTGGCACACATGAACATAAAACCGCCATTTTTATTAGCTACATTAGTATGACATATGACTGAACATAGTAACATCAAAAAGAAAGAAAAAAACTTTATGTATCCTTGATGAAAGCAACATAACGTAATGTATTGACACAGAAATACACTATGTTATCCATATGAATAAGCATACTGCCATGCAACCTTCATAGACCAACATTTCTGAAAAAATCACTTAGCAGCTATCAAAATCTGTCATGGGATGACATTTAAATCAAACAAATATCCAACTGGAGCTGCTAAGGTCAGTTAAAAGTGTGGTCAACTGTTCATCACGTGCTGTGTAAAGGTATGAGGGAAGAGCATGACCAAATGTAATAGCAAGCTACAGCTGGAGTGTAATAGTATAAAGCACACTTCTATTGGACTCATAAAAATCCTAATGAAACTGCCAGAAGAAATAAAGATTTTTTGTTAAAAGGATAAAAGTATATGATGACATTCTAGAAACATGCATACTAGCATCTTTTCGGCTACAATTTCCAATCAATTCCATTTCTGGTCCTAGTTTATGAAAGGTCCATAAAAGATTATTTATGTGATGTATTGCTCAGCTTGATTATGGTGGAAGTTTGTGTTTCTTACCAGTTAAAGTACTGGACCAGTGATCATAAGGTTGCTGGTTCCAGCCAAGCTACTGCCTGGTTGATACTGTCGGGCCCTTAAGCAAGCCCCTTAACCATCAATTGCTTAAACTGTATACTGTCACATATGTAAGACCATTTGGATAAAAGCGTCTGCTAAATGCCGAAAAATGTTTTAATAATAAAATAAGTCATTGTGTAGTAAAGTGCCTCCCCTGAGAACTTGTGAGTTTTATACTTTTTAAGATGGATGTTAATATTATGAGGAAATAACTCTATATGAAATAACATTAATCAATCATTTTGGGATGTACGATGTACATATATAGATGCAATATTGAAGTGTCCACATACTAAAGACTAGACTTTCTTTCATCTTTACTCAAACAGGACAGTCACTAAAGACAGCTTCTTATTTACAATGGTTGCTTGGCAAAAGGCCTCTTGGCCCCCTTGATAAACATGGATTCTTACCAATAAAATCACATTAGACATTAACAAAGAAACCAGACTTATCTTAATAAAATAATCACAACTATTCCAACAGTCCAACAACAGTGTAAAAAGAATACTAATCTATCTGCTTGTATGTGTTACGTATCATTTATTGTTATATAACATGTACTGTACTTCTCTGTTCTAAATGCTTTACACAAGGTTCTGTCCTTTAATCCTAACCTTAAAGCAGCATGTTTTATTTTCATGTAGAGTCAGTTATGATATTGATTTAAAGAACACCAATTAACCTGGCTCATTAGAAACTAGCTAATGGAAATCATTGCATTTGTTGACTGGACAACGTCACACTTTGCCTCTTCAATCGTTTCCACGGACTCCCTGGTGAGCACACTTCCATGTACACATTCCTGTGCCCAAATAGCACTGTGAGCTGTACCCAAGTGTCCCCATTTACAAGCTCAAAGACAACCAATGGGATGGAACTTCCATCCCCCGTTTGTTCTATGTGGCACAGTCATAAATTCCTTTCCATTAACATTCTGATTTTTGTTTCTTCTAACTGTGGCACATATGTACACACAAACACTAAAGATCCTTACTAAAGTGATATTTTAAACACCAGGCTGTGCAGTAATTAAGAGCAAGTGATTACAAATTAATTTAAAATACAGAAATTAATGTCAAGGTTTGCATAAGTCAGTTCAATTATATTTATGAAGAATTTGCAGATACCAGCATATTCTGCCAAAATGTTTTATAGGTTATTCTTTAAATTGATTTTAACATAATAATCACCATACATGTACAAACTATTACTTATATTTATTATTTTTAATAATTTAAAAATGCTATGAATATAGTCTCAGTATGTTAATATTTGAACATACTAAACACTGTAATAATAATAATAATTTGATTTATTATTATTTTTACTATTATTTAATTTAATTTTATTTTTTCTCCCAAGTTTGTTCCTCCAATTTTTCTTCCACTGCTGGAGACCCCGATTGTGTCCAAGGAGGGTAGTTGTCTGACACACACTCACTCCCATTACTTTGGTGCATTCTCAGGTGAGATCTTGAGCAGAGTCACATTGATATTCACAATTTTACATGTGATCACACTACTAACCACAGTCCTTATACAGCATCAAAGACTTCATCCTCTTTCTAGTCTGGGCTTTTTCCACTCAGCGGACTTCAGCAGCCAATTTTGTCTGCTGAAATTATTGCCAACTGTACCCACTAGGGGATGTCCAACTGACTGGTAGTTAAGCTGGTGGATTTCAAATTCCTTTCATGTGAGGGCTCATGAAATACAGCAGCTGGACACCACTCCATGCCTATAGAACTGCTCTGCCTGAGGAAGATTGAGAAAATCATGCTCCCTCTTCAATACATGCAAAGTCACTGGCGTTACTGTTAATGACCCTGTCATCAGTTTACCACTGTTCCTTCCTATGTCCACTTTTAATATATTCTTAACACTATACTTGCAGACTGGGAACACCCTACACGAGCATTTTGCAGATGCTTTCACCCAGTCATGTAGCCATCACAATTTGGCCTTTGTCAAACTTGTTCTAATCCTAATGGATTTTTCTTGTTTCTAACATAAACCTTGAGAGTAAAATGTTCACTTTCTCCCTAATAGATCCCACCTACTAACAGGTGCCATGATGAAGAGATAATAAGTGTAATTCACTTCTTCTTGTTATGCCTGCTTAGTGTATACTAAAAGTCTAAAAGTATGTGAACACCCTACTTAACTTACTTCAAACTTTAAGCTTTAAATTAAAAAAATATTTGCAGCTTTGTCAAACTCCATTTTGAGCACAAATATACCCTGTGAGGAACATGTGAGGCAGCACCTATAAACACATGGTTTGCTGTGGTAATAAAACAATTTATTTTGGTAAAACTATTGACAAAGAAAAACTCATTTTATCTTTATATGCATTCAAAAAGAAGTTTTCTCAGTGATCAACTATTAGCGCAGCTTGGTTTTACGAATGAAAGGCACTAGCCTGTAAACACATAGCTAAAGCTTGATTACACAAGTGTAAAGCTTTTTATGTGCTTTAAACAAATTGTCAGTTAGCATTTTGACTAATTAGGTCATAAAAGAGGAAATATTAAACAGGTAGCACTAGTGCAAGAAATACTACAAGTGTCTGAAGCACAAATACTGTTGAACTAAACACAATAGTCCAAACTCCTAAAATATTCTTAAGTGGCACAATTTGTTATTTTCGTCCATTTTTCCTGCTTCTAACATCAATTATGAGGGTAAAATGTTCACTTGATGTTTAATATATACCACCATAGGTTTGTACCTGTTCAGTCAAAAGAGCATTTGGAAAAGTCATAGCTGGCAATCAACTTTCCAATTCAACAAAAAAGGTGTCCAACAGACAAGTGCACATTCATGTTGGAACAGGAACAAATGTTGAAAACATTTCATTTATGTATTCATATGTTTAACACACCTTGTTAGCAATGGGTGTATCTAAAACACTTCACTTTAAATTGGGATTTGTTCCACGTACAGTAGATACATATTGCATGAGCACATTTCATTTCAAAGTCTAATACTGACACTTTGATAAATCAGTATTTACAGCAATTTATTTCATTAGTGTGTGCATTGAAAGGGTATTTAGAGAAAACCAGTACATTTACACCATCTAAAAAGATTTTCCATGGTGTAAAATTAAACTCTGAAATCATCCGGGATATAAATTATATTAGTGTGTGGAAACTCATTTGGCCTGCTGTCTAATGGAACTGAAAAGTGAAATGACAACAGTGGGCTGTTTTTGTAAGGGAAAATGTGGCAAAACATAATTAGCAGACTACGACACAAATATTTCTTCATACTGGGCTCTTTCGCCATCATACACTCTACTTAATACAGTGACCATTTACACACAGGCATTTGCGCTGAGCCCTTCCAGAGTGCACACCCAAATCTCACAGGGCCGGGCTTTCTGCAAACAGATTAAGTTTAGTCTTTGGATAAATGATGCTGTCAGTGGTGATTTTCCATTGAACATTGGCCAGTACAAAATGATAATGGCATTCTTTCATCCCGCACATTATTTCTATCTTAGTTTCCTTTGTTTAGGTCCGTCATTCACTTCACTAATGGGACTACAAACATGTACTGCTAACTTCATACAATCCCCACCCAATTGAATACACATACACATACACAGGAATATTCTCTCCATTACATATGTTTGAATCCTGAGCAGCACAAACAGACTGTGGACAAAAAAATGAGAAAGGGTTAACAATATCAGGACCAAGCAGATATATATAGTGTATCTTATAAACAAGGTCTACACACCCCAGTTAGGATGACAGTTTTTGCATTAAATTTGAAGAAAAATTGATCTAGATGAACAATTTAATCTTTTATTTGGCCAATGAAACAAACTGAAATGCATTGAGATATCCACAGATTATTGAGTTTACACGCATTGACCACACCCACTGTTATTATATATATATATAAAGTACTGAATGTCCCTCTAAATTTTAAACAATGAACATTGTCCAAATCTGGCTATATTTTGCTCAAACTTTCATCAAGCCTGCCAGAAGCATGTGGGAAAAATGTTATGGTATGATGAAACCAAGGTTGAACCAGGGTTGGCCATACATTCAAAAATGTATGTTTGCTTCCAAAACAAAACAAGGCATCATGCCCAGTGAAGCATGGTGGTGGCAGCCTTGTACTTTTGGGTATGCATTTCTTCAGCTGAAACTGGGGATTTAGTTATGGTGGAAGAAACAGTGAGGAGTTCCAAATATCATATTTTGGCACAAAACCTAAATGCATCTGCTAAAAGATGAAGAGGAATTTTACCCTTTAACAGAATTATGACTCATATCTTTCCTCCTCATAAACAAATGAATTGCTTTAAGATCAAAAGTTTTGTAATGGCTGGCCAGAGCTGAAAATCTTTGGGGTGACGAGCGCTGTGTAAAGATTTGGAGTGAAGAGGGGGCAAAGATTGCCAAGTCAAGATGTCAATTTTGTATGATTTTCTCTATAAAATATTATTTGGTTGTATAGACTATAGGTCACATTAAAGGTGAAGAAATATTTATCTTGATCTAACCATTTACATTGTAATACCTGGCATTGTAACAGGACTGTGTAGACCACTGTAGTTTCTTGAAGGTAGAGATGCTCTTAACAGCCTGAATTCCAGAACTTCATATGAATATTTTAATGAGAAGATGTTTAACCCTGGTGGTTGAAGTGGCCATGTAAGTCAATTTACTCATTATGATGTTCCTCGAGCTGTACATTCCCTAATATGTATTGACAATTATAAGACCATGCAAAACCATTACTGGGTGTAATGATTTTCACTGCCTATAAAATGATGGATTCTTCTTTATTAATTCTAGTCATAATTCTATTTATACGCATCTTACCTTATTAAGTTTCAGAGTGTTTAGGAACTATCCGGTGAGGTGTTTACTTATTCTGTTCCATGACCTTTATTTTGCAACCACTGTAGCTTTTTGTTGTTTTCATAAGTCAGTGTTTAATGTGCACTGCAATGACTTGTCATGACAAATGCACAATACACAGGAAGTCAAGATCTCACCTTAACACCAGAATCTAGAAGTGAAAGTAAACTACCTAAAACAATGCAGAAAGCTACAGACAACGTGAAGGTGTACAAATGTCTACCATAAGAAAAAACTAATCCAGTATTGGTATACTATCTACATCTTGCAAAAAATCAGAATAAAAAGCAAACAGTGACCTTGGCTCTTGGACAATCCCTCAGGAGGTTCCTGAGGTTTCTGATGGGTGAAGAGAAAATAATTTGTGTGTATGTGTGTGCCGCTGGCCTCTGTAACATTGCCAAATGTTCATTCATTTCATATGCACAGATGTTCACTTAACCCTCCTCACTGCTGGTAGATAATTAAACCCCAATCCGTTTCTTAGGTGGAAACATGCATTTTGTAAAGAAGAAATTGCAAATGTGTGATTACTGGCAATGTGCCTTGAAACCTGGCATTGCTCTAAACCCATTACCTAGTTTTATGGCATTAAAAATTCATTTAAATCTGATGTAGTCGTTCATCATTATTTCAATGTTGGATCTAAGATATGTCCATCGTGGGATTAAACTTATTTGTATGAAAAGTGGTGAAAATAATAAAAAAAAAGCCCACGAGTGCTCATAGTGTGTTTTGGCTTAGTTTTATTGGCTCAGGTTACTACACTTTGTTCATTGGATAACAAAGGAATCTATACTCCATCTCTAACAAGATTATTATACTTTATTACGTATAACTAGCACATATTTGCTCTTTGAACCATTGAAGTGGCAAGAGTTTGAACAGAAGCTTTTTGGTGTATTTAAGCTAATGCAAGCTAAGAATTACATAATGCTGTCAATCATTAAGATGAGATATTGGTAAGAATAATAGATTGCACTTCTGCACCCATGATGCACAATGGAAAGTATAGTCTTGAGTAATTGTTATTGCCCTTTAATACTGTCAGGTATGTAAATGATACATTGTATGGCCAATAGTAAGTGGACACCTGACCATTAGATGGTGCCTGAAATATCTAAACTTAATATTTAGATGAGTTGTCTGCATACATTTGCCCATAAAGTGCATATAGGTATAATTCCCATTAATCTATTACAAACCTGATTTTTTTCTGTTTAGAATGTGTAAAAATTTGAGTGAGAAAAGTGACAGCATTTGTATTCTTATATGCATAATTAATGTAACATTTGTACACTTTTAACAATTGATTTGACTAGTTTATAATACAGATACTATTAGACCATTTCGCATTATTAGTTGTGCAGAATGGTGTGTAGAGAGTAGTAGTCTGGAAGGCTCACCCAACAACATTTCCAGGGTGACTTGCAGTAGAAAAAAATGATATATTAACTCACAAGAAGTGCAAATGTAGTTCCAGTATGGAAACGAAAAGAAAGAACTCATTTAGACCTATCTTTACATTATCATATTACAATATTACAACTTGGCCAAGCTAATGTTACATTTAAAGAAAAAAATGACATTTATTATGCATGAGTTCTGTTACATTAAGCATTTATGTATCTACTACCTTTTCAACTTAAAACATTTGTGTAAATTGTATACGTCTACATGTATGACAATAAAAAGACAGTATATGCATTTCTAAAGGTAAAGTAAAAGCAAGTTTATTTGAAGATCACATTTCATACATACAATGTAATTCACAAGTACAATGCTTAGATTAAAACAAAAACAAAAAAGACCAAATGGAAATGTGGAGCTAAAATAGAAAATGTGTTTTGTGATCATGAATACTCAAGCCAGAATATTGTTTTAAAATTTAAAATAGGCCAAATTTGTTCAAACATTACAAATGACACCCAGTTTTCACAGTCTGCTAAAGGTCTAATTAATACCTGATGGACTACAGACTATTAGTTCATCCAGCCGAACCAAACGACAAAAGCACATCAAATAGTGAGTTCGTAAATTTTTATGTCTCTTATAAAATCTTAATATCCTAGCAAACAGACCATCTAACCATCATATAAACATTTGGCAGGATGGTTAGAAGCTTTAATGCTGTGTTAGATCTCGTAACTTATATTCCGTAACAGCGATATTTTTATTAGAGCTCCGTCACACGCCTGGTTTATCCAAACTTACCGCACCAGCTTCTCCTCGCTCTTCTGTCAAAACGAGGCCTCAAGAATTAACAACGTAGAAAGTCAGTCCTGACTTTTAGATATTTTATCTTCTCGGTGTTTTGATCCTGAAAACCAGGACGTTCTTCAGTCTGCTGGGGAAAATAAATGACACGAAAACATTGCGCTACTTTCCCAGCGGCCTCATTTATGAAGGTTTATAGTCTGGACTAAGACAGACCACCAGTCACACTCCCAGTTCACCCCCAAACAGCTCAGTTTCCGCACCGATGCTGTACACTTGCTTAATCAACTACGGTGCTTTTCTTCCCCCTACTTTACATTTCCTCATTGGAGTGTGTCTTATCTCGTTGTTGTGTGTATGATAAGTTTGGATAACTTGTCCAACTTCTATAAAAGATAAACATTTTGTATCATTTGTTAATGTCTCGTAAAATAACCTTTACAACCGTTTATGCTGTCATTAGACTGTATAATGACACGTGATCCCTCAACATGTATTAATAGATGCAATGAGAGCAATGTGGCATTCAACATGGCCA
>JAYDZG010000023.1:8079910-8089938 GCA_034509265.1 Microcambeva bendego
TACATATGCAGGTCGGGGTAAAAACCCATTACCAGGCGATGAGAGATTAATACACTTGTTTCCATTGTCTACATAATGCAGGTATGCAGGTCGGGGTAAAATTTTCACTTTTCACTTTGTTTCATTTTCACTTATATACAATCATAATGTTTGGTCGTCTGGTAAAACCATGTAAAAAGGGGGGAACTAACCATGTAGTCTTTAACTAATTCCATTTTGTAAAGCATATATATAATAAAACACAGTGTTATAACACTGTTATTAAACTGTAAATATATAAGGTTTATATTTAATGGTATTTGAAAGATTCTTATAGACTCTATTGTCGAAAAGAGGATTTTGTATGTTTTTTCTTTTTTCGTCAAAACATTTTTTAAGAAATGTTTCGTACTTAATAAATTCTTGAAAAAATATGCAAAAGATTGACATATTTTATATATTAATAAGATAATCCTGTTTAATATAGTGGGTGTTGCATGTTTTGCATAATCTCTGAGGATTCTTACATTCTGATGTGGCCTGAACTTGAAGCACCAACCGATCCATGACCACTCTGTGAACCAATGAACTAAACTTGAACCAGCTTGGTTACCATTCAGTCTTTATAGCTAGGTCAGTAACAGACATTCACACTGATCTTCTCATCTTTATTGTAGAATATCCTCACCATATTTCTTGGCTCTTATACTGGGAGGTGGGTGGGATTTATTTTTAACCTTGTAACCTTTGTGCAACATTTTGCAAATCTTGTGAGTGCATAGTATTGTATGGGATTCTTAGATTGACTGCAGGAGGCAAAAAGTGTTCTAGGATGGAATCACTGCAGTGGTTTGTGACTCTGGGCAGATTCAGATTCATTTGAGGTTTGACTGGTCTTTTCTGACTTGGGGGAATTTTTCTCCTCGACCCCTTCTGTGTCTGCTCGTGTATAGGCTGTAATGAGACACCTCGGGTTGGGGGTTAAATGCGGTGGATCAGTCATTCACTGAGGGTGGTGAACAACAAATGAACTCTGAACTTTGTTTGCCCTCTGTGGAGGGTGCGAGTTTGATTGGAGGCAGTAGGCGTCCTAATGATGCTATCTTTCGAGCATACTTTTTCCCCCTGAAACAGATTGGATTTTCCTGGTGTAGGGAAATGAGAGAAAGATGAAGCGAAAGAGGAGGAGAAAAGGCGCTGGGGATCCATCCTGCAGATCCTACGGTAGGTGGCAGTAGTGGGATGGTTTGGGTGTTGGCCGTCACTGCGGAAAATGAACTTGTGCATCTCTTTGGGGGGAGGGAGAATGCCAGGGGAAAGTGCTACATATCCACCTTCACAACAAGATGCCTACGCAAACACACCAAGCCACCTGATTGGCTGTCGATTAGAGTCACGTAGCTTCTATTCTGACTTCACCTGGGTGTGGTTTGGATTTCTGATCCAATAGCGAGTCCAGAAATTTTAAACTAACACACAATGACATGCATGTTCACATGCATACACCCTCTCACCTCTTTTTCACCCACACTTTTGCCACCAACCTCACCTTTCTTTACCAAACACACACAATGCACGTACACGTACAAACAGATTCAACCCAGCGTCATACACCGGTCAAACACTGAAACAAAAAGCATCTTTGTCTTATAGGGCGCTGCTCAAACAGAGCTTTGCTGAAAATGAGTTGTTGAGTGTGAGGTTTGCTGGTATGTTGTCAGGTTGCATCAGCCTGTGCGTTTTTGCCTCAGAGAAGCAAATTTGTTTCTTGTATCAATTTTATTTTGTGTTGAACTGAAGATTAAATCATGCTGTGTTGTGATTGCCCGTGGCATGTTTTGATCGGCACACTTGGGAAAGATGAAGGATATGAAACAATAGATCACTATCTCTTCCTCTCTCCTCTTTCATCTTGCTTAATCTTAATCTGTCTCATGTAGCCCTACCCGGCCTGAGCACTAGCGGGCGACAAGTCACTGATGTGTGTGTTTTGTTACTTCTGGGTGGCACTGTGCAGATTTTTTAGGTTTAGTGTACTGTTAGACATCACCACACAGAGCACAGTGAGAGTTTTGAGAGGTTCCATGGTTTTGATAATGCTGTGAAGGAGGTTTGATATCTGATAACTCAAATTACAGTCACAAATTACACATGAACTCCAGAACTTTGCCACTGACCTCACATTTCTTAACAAATACACACAACATGCAAACCTGTAGAAATAGATTCATTCTTGCATCATATATGAGGGCCAGATGATTTATTATATAACAGTCAACTATTGGGAAGTACATTAAATGACATTCTGTAAGAAATACAGGAACACAAGAGATGCAGTTTTGGAGGTTGTCCTGAAACAAACACAAAGCATCTTTTTTCTTTGGGTGATGCTCAAACAGAGCTTTGAAATCTAAAATGTTTTCATTGTCATTAAGATTAACTGAAAAATTAACACTGAAAACACTGACCTCATCATGTCATCTGTTAGTGGGTGGGATATATTACACAGCAAGTGAATATTTTATCCTCAAAGTTGATGTTAGAAGCAGAAAAACTGGCAAGCATAAGAGAGAAGAACAAAATTATGATGGCTATATGACTGGATCAGAGCATCCTCCAAAACTGCAGCTCTTGTGGGGTGTTCCTGTATTTGTTACAAAATGTCTTCCCAATTTGGGAAATATGGCCCTCCTTATATAGACACCAAAACAAGCCATTTATTATGCACGTGAAGACATACATCCAATATGAATATCCAATTTTCATTTTCTTTACGTAAATATAAATAACAATTAATGACTAAGTATTAAGGTAAAATGTTGCTTCAGTGCTAAAAATAGCTTGGATTTTAGCTATACCAATAATTTTTTTTAATGCAGTGTCTTTTTGTTTATTTATTTTATTTATTTAATATTGACATAGATTTTTTGATGTTCATACAGGCAATTGATTTGGTGGGTTGCTGACCAACCCCTTGCCGCTGATGCCGGAATCTTAGCCAGGCCATACATTTGCTAGGTAAGTAAGATTTTTTGCATCAGTGTTTTCTTAAATCCCTTTAATATGACAAAGGTGTAAGGTTAATTGGTCTTCAGTCATCATTGTAAAGCTAATTCCTCTCTGTGAATGTGGCTGGTTTCTTTTAGGCTTCATATGCAAGATATGTGTTTTAAACTGATGCAGGAAATTATAGGATGCCAGTGGTTTAGGGACTAAACGGCATTCAATCTGTCATTTTAACAATTTAGGCTAAACCTTGATTAACTGCCTGCAGAAATGCTGGCTTGTTCTTTCCATGTCTGTATGAAGAGGGCATAAAGAAAGACAAATTAGAGTATGTGTTTTCTGAAAACCAAGTGCTTGCCCACTACTTACATAGTCAAAGCTCCCCAAGTAAGACAACAAGACACTAAACTTATTAGGTAGGTTTTTTGGACACACTACTTAGACAGTGATTATTGTAATTACATCACAGTTTTACCTTACTAAACTAACACAGATACCAAGCCTGCAAAGCAACAGGCTGAGCTGGCACATTTGTCTATGACAGCTGACATTTAACTCCGAAAATGTAATTGACAGCCAAATTTGCTAATAAATTAAATTACAACACTGTAATAAAAAAAACTAATGTTTTTACATTTGGAAAAAAGGTCCACCACAATTTATATTCTTTGCGGAAAAAAACTGAATGCTGGGATAACCTCCTTACTGGGGAAGCATTGAGAATCAGAATATGGATGCATCTTCTTGTTTTTTCTTTTTTTTTGAGTGCAGATATCTTTTCCCATAATTTAAACCAAGACAAATAGCAAATCAAACACTGGAAACACAAGGTTGAGAGCTTGAGTCAGCCCCCATTTAACACATTTTACACCAAATGTAGCTTTTCGAACATCAGTGAGACCCTTTTTGGTCATGTGCCGGAGGTGACATCATACTGTATTTAATAGTCCAATGAAGCATGTCACTCTGGACATGGGGACACCTGTACCACTACCTCAAAGAGCATTACTCCCCTGAAGCAAAGAGGTCAATGGTCAAAGCCCAGTGGAAAGTTCCCATGGTACTAACATATCACAATGTTGTTGGATAAAGTAAAACAAAAGAATGCAGTTCCTTGAACAAGGCTTGTACCAGTTGCATGCCAGTGGGGCCTTGAGGAGCACAACAGTGAATTTAATTAGTGCAGGGAATACAGGGCAGGCCAGACTTACTCACATGCACAAACACACCACTTTAGAAAAAGCAAACAGCTTTGGTGCTGATTCTCACTTCTCTAAACCTCATAATGTGCATTAGCAGACTTTTCAGCAGTCTTGCACACCATTGTCAAGTCCTTCCTTTCATCAAGTGGTTTTCCACACCCTTTCCATTTATCACTAGGGGAGAGAACCGCAGAACATCAGGCCTTAGGCCCGTTAGCTATTAGCATTAGCGTCCATTAATGTTTGCATTAGCAATGAAGACTGATATGCTGGGTAAGAGATATGTGCCAGCTGGAGAACTGATAGCCCATAGGTGCAGATTAAATTCTTTAACAGTCAAGTGGTAAAGAGGTGAGACATTAAAATCCAGAGGATAAAGGATGCATCTCAGGACACAAGTGCTCTTTGCAATCTATTAAAATTGTATTTTGAACAATAATGTATGTTTGCAACATGGAACAATTCTAAACACTGGAAAGGGTTTTGGCCTGAATGAGATTCAAAGTAGCAGAGTAGTTAAATAGTATGTAGTGTAAAATTAATTTTTATATAAAACTGTGAACAACTTTCATGATGGCTTTAACAATATAGTTATACAAATTACCAATTAATATAGCTATATAAATTACCAATAGATAAACCTTAAAATCTATATTTTATACTTAAAATGGACCACACCTCACTGATTTTAATGCATTAATGCATCCCCACATATGAGAGTTAATTGGTTAACAGTAAATTCTTCATAAAGTGTAATTTTAACTGTCTGGGGTGTTTAGCATTTATCTACAGTATGTCTCTGTTAACTCTGGGTACTCATACATTCAAGAAGTACTGGGTCATACATACAAGTAGTAAATAGGTCAGTGGATAGGTGTGTAGTCTAACATTCTGAGACGCTGATCATCGCTCCAGGTGTACTGCTTTGGTTTTTCTATTTAAGACTATCAATAATTATAATAATTATATTGTGATGGCTCAGTGGGTAGCAAGAAGCAAGTAAGTCCTGGGTTCACTTTCTATTATATAAATAAAGAGTGTAAATTAACATTGAATTAAATGAATAAAATAAAATTAAATTCATGATTAAATAATAAAATGGGTTGTTTTCTGAACACATCTTATCAAAAAACACATTCAATTTGTCACCGGTCTCAAATACAATCCAATAATAAATAATAATTTTAATTATAACTACAAAGTTTGACCTGTACTTTCAAAGATTAAATTGCATTACATTGTCATTTGCAACTAAGATTGGTATTAAAATTGTCGTATCACGCCTCATTAGGTTTTGTTTGTCGTCTTAAATGAGGCAAGTGAAGAAACTATTTGCATCCCTAAACAAACATTCCTCACACAGCTCAGGCTCTTGCTAGTAGGTGTGGCATGCCCAACCTTGAAAAAATACAAACTCATCAGCCAACCTGCCATTTTTATTTGTTTTTGTTGTTACCACAGTGACAGCAGGCCTAGCTACCAAGTCAGCTAGTTTGGCTGCCTTGCTCGTCACATCGGAAACGTAGCCCTGGCTCTACCAACCTTTACTCGATTAGGTCGGAATGAATCCTAATTGCTGGCTCAGATTACAGTAGCACTCTAGTAATGAGCAATGTGCAGACACCAGATCTCTCGACCATGTGGAAAGAGTGGGCATGAATGCCAAGCCAAGGGCAGGAGATGTGATGTTTTTTTGTCTTCCTGCTTGTGCAGTGTGATGATGGTTTAGTTATATTTAGTACAAATTTTTTTGGAGTGAGAAAGAAAGTTAATAAATAATAATAATTATATGTATATAATTGTGTGTGTGTGTGTGTGTGTGTGTGTGTGTGTGTGTGTGTGTGTGTGTGTGTGTGTGTGTGTGTGTGTGTGTGTTTGACAGCCGCTCTGAATCAACATTGATTCGTTTGAAGAACTTGGATTGGGTGTGTTGCTGCATTCCTGCCAAGAAAAGAAGAGGACGTTTATGTTCTGAACCACTAGAGAGTGCTCTACATCACACCAAAGAAATCTACTATATCCACCCCTCTATCTCTTTCTTTTTATTTCTCCATCTCTGAGTGTGATTGGACACCCCGATTTGTCATATAGGACGTGTAGGTGTTGTTTATTAGTACCATCATAAGAGTAGTGTGGATCAGCTTCAGGTATTTCGATTGGGGTTCCTGTTCAAGGGTCTTATGCTCCCTGTGTGTGTATTTCCATCACGTCATCTGTCATCACATACTTGCATCCCGTTTTCACCCACCATTGCTGTTGTAAATTGCCTAAATAAATAGTAACTAGATAAATAGGTAGGCTTCTGAAATTCTGGAATATTTGTGTTTTATTCATTTTATGTTTCTCTATGATGACAGACAAAGCATCTAAACTTTTTTTTCAGAAATATTAAATTAAAATTGTGCAATATTTACCTCTCACACTCATAACCCAACTAAACTTAAAAAATAGAAGAACCAGAACATTTGAAAAGACAATGATGCCACAAGGATTTGAAGGTAAAGGAGGAAGAGGGCAGTAGGAAACTGGTGTGAAAAAGAATGAAGACCCAAACAAAGAGGTCTGGAGAAATTCTGTCCAAATTAAGAAATACTGTCTCAAGGAGTCGAAATCGACTTGCCAGCACAAAATAAATCCTTTTCAACTTCTCCCATTAGGGGTCGCAAAGCAGATCATGGTCCACATTTGGTCCACATTTTTGATTTGGCATTGTTTTTATTCCTTGATGCGAACCTCCTATTCATCTGTGCTTGGGACTGGCACTACAATGAAAAAGTGTGCATCCTAGTGGCTTTGGTGGCACCCAGAGATTCAAACAAAGGGTTAGGGTTAGGGTTAGGGTTAACTGGTGTGCCAGTGGCTTCACCTGGGCACAATGCCAGCTCAATAATAATAATAATAATAATAATAATAATAATAATAATATTGAAGCTCCACCACTGACCTTTCTCACCACTGGTTGAAAAAGGCCCTTAACCATCAATTGCCTAGACATCCACTGTTCATAAAAAAAAACAGCTAAATGCATAAAAAGTGCTCAGATAACTATAAAACCGTGCACATGTGCATTAGGAGGACAGAAGGAGTGGACAAACCCATTGATTGATTGGGTGGCAGGTAGATCCAGGTGTGTGTCTCTAATATGAAGGGGCAGTAACAGCTTGAGGGTATAAGGCTCAGAAGTAAGTAGATCTTCTTTATGTTAGATGGATTGATCTTAGATCTTAAGAAGATACGAAAAACAAAGTGCAAAGATGCCTTATAGGCCTACCATCTGTCATACCACATGGTTAAAATCTTGTAAGAAATTACATACGGCAACTTTAACATGATCTAGTGGAGTGAGACATCATTTTATCTGCGATTTATTTATTTATTTATTGCTGTACAAAGACAGAAAGTTGGAACAAGTTTGCAACAACACTATTAGCTTTACAGTATTGTTTGTATAGTTTTAAAAAGGCTTCTCACAAGAATTCAACATATGTCCATGGGAATTTGTGCCCATTAGGTCAGAAGAGAATGTGTATGACAGACAATCATGTTTTTCAAGAAAGCTTAATTTAATAGTATACAGTAGTTTCTTTCAAAGCCGGGTTTGGGCTTCAACACAGACCTTAATCCAGGCTTTTAATGCTAGAACAGAAAAATATCCATATAGGCCATATAGTGTATGGTGTGAAGTGTTCAAAACCACCCGTTGAATAACTTTTTTTATTTGAACTCTTTAGCATCTTAGCCATGTTCCACATGTATTTTTTTATTATTGATGCATTATTCTGGTCAAGATTGAGGTGGATCCAGAGGTTTAGTTAGTAACTGAGTAAGCCACTACGTAATAAAGGTGGTCAGTAAGTAAGTAAACAAATAACTTATTCAGTGAGTCATTAAGATAATAATTTAATAAGTAAATAAGTCAGTAAGTAAATAAGTAATTCAGACTGGAAGTTGGTCTGTTAGTACTTTCGAAAATGGAACAATGGCATATTATTGGATATATTGCTCTAAGAGAAATCATTAACTATTCTTTCCTGTATTTTAAATATTGCTTTTTATCTGTGACTATTGTTTAGATATACTGACGGTTCGTACCATACCTTGCATGGCTGCTTTCAAAAAGGGAGGATGTGTTTAATCTGAAGCAATGTGTGTACATAAAACAGATTCTCCTTCTATATTCTTTCAAACTTACCGGTTGAAAGTTTGGACATTCACAACGTGTGTCCATTCTGTTTCAGCCAAGCTGATTTCCCGGTTCCGCACTGTTACAGCCTTTTTACAGGAGACAAAAGCCCCTTTTAATGCTTTAGAGTGCTTAACTGTGGTTGGCCAGTAGGGGCAGCAAATAATCAAATTCCCAATTTTAAAAAGGATCCATCACACTTTGCTGCTGAAAGTCTAGTGAACTAAAGCGTTGGAGAAATTATTTTATCTGAAGTTGACAGCAATGTTTTCACTGCTGTTCATTTTCTCTAAAAGACTATACATTTTTATGAAACGCCAGAATAGGAAACACAGCTGGTTTCATTTGAACAAACAAAGGTTGTTAGGATATGATTTAATCCTGTATGCTGGTTTTATAGTTAACTTCAAGGTTTATCTTGAAGTCTATCTATCTATCTATCTATCTATCCATCTATCTAAAAATGATCTATGAGCAAGTTGGATGGCCAATAAGCTTGATTGACAACAACAAAACCTGGATTATCTTATCAGGGTCAACAGAAACAATGAGGATGACATATACTACCTTTTCACTACTGATTTTTTGGCGGTGGGGAATAATATATGCAAGTTGTGGGAAGGAAAAACGTCAGTGCAAGGACCAGTCAAACGTCGTTCATTGATAATACTTTCTTCTTTCTCTTTCCACTCATTTTAAGGAAAAAAATATTTTGTCTGGTGGTGGGTGACGATCATTTGACTATGAGAATATGTGGAGTCTGCCTACTTACTTGCCATTTGAACGACACCATTCAGAGCCAAGACTTCTGGGAGCCTTCTGTAAACAAACAGTCTTGTGCAACTTGCTTTAAGAACCTGAAGCTCAGGCATTTAAAGGTGTATGTAGAAACAAGGGAAGAATGTAGGGAGGGAAGGAATAACGTGGGAGAGGAAAAGAAAGCATGGTTGGTATGATGAATGCTTTATTTTGTTGTCAGTTCTTCAAGGTTCATTCATTTATTTGAGTGATCTGGGATGGAGGAGGCATGTAAAAGCTGGAATAAGAACAATGATGCTCTTTTTTAAGTATCTCAGTGCAAAGCCAAGTTTAAGTTTGGCTTGTATTTGACTCATTGTGATTTAGGAGACTTTTAACACACCTGAGTAACTGGTTTTAATATTTTAAGAACGCGCTGGCTTTCATGTAGTCAGAGTTGGAAGCACATTTGTAAGTCGCCCACCTTAGCGGCATCTGGGCCTTATTTCTCACTTTAGTGGAAAATGAAATGTTCTGAGGATGAAATTAACTGTGGTGATTGCCAAATTGAAGGATTGTGTGTTGGCAGAGTAATTACATGTAGGTGGACTAAGCACTTTTGTTTGTTTCTTTGTTTTTTATTCTTGGAATTGGCAGCCTGGCTTTTCTACAAATGCAAGCCATGCATTACCCCTTGTCCACTCTGGTCCATTGTAGTAACTGTTTACTTGAGAATGGTCAAAGCTCTATCACCTTTTAAGTTGATACACATTCTACAGTTTTCATTTGGGGGCATTCCCCTGTGTGTGTGTGTGTGTGTGTGTGGGTGGGTGTGTTTGGACATATAACTGTTAAATGTGGGATAGTTGATTTTTCTAAGTATCTCTCTCTCTCTCTCTCTCTCTCTCTCTCTCTCTCTC
>JAYDZG010000023.1:8123938-8144039 GCA_034509265.1 Microcambeva bendego
CATTTAATGATCTATTAATTTTGTATAAAATCTTTATTGTTTTGAGCCTTATCATTTTTCATTTGTTTGTTTGTTTACTGTGATTTTACTCTTTACATTACATTCGTAACAGGAAATGATAATACATAGTAACAAGATACATCAGTTCACAAGGTTATATCAAAAGCAATCAGAATAAACTTATGCAGACACAGGGAGAACATGCTAGCCACACAGAACCCAGGACCTTCTTGCTGTGCGTCAACAGTGTTATCCTTTTTCTGTTATTTAATACTAATGGGACTTGGAAGTTGAAAGCATTTCACTGCTAGTTATATCATTTATGACCTGTATGTGACTCATTATCTTTGATTTGAATTGATTGAAACTATACTGTACCTGTCTATCTTAATACAGCTAAAATTAGTTAACAGTTTTCAAAGATTAACATGTGTCTTCTAAGTTTTGTTTCAGGACAAATTACCCTTACAACACTTCTATCAAAAATATCTATCAGTTTGTTCAGTTTATTAATAACTGGTTACTCTGGTACTTCATTGTCAACAAACTAAATTATGATTGATACCACAGTTTGTAGTGTTACCATTCAACACGTTCTTTTAGTATCAACGTTTGGAAAACTGCTCTATACTAGGCATGCGTCGGCCGTCAGACCATCACCTGGTTTCATCCTGGTTAAAACCAATTAAACTGACAGTTTTACATTGCAGTTGATATTTCTTTTATCGTCTAATAAAAAAGAAAGTTATTCATCATTCATTTAGGCCCTGACATTCCGCAATGGATTCTGAGCTGATGCGCTCTGAGCCTTGATTAAGGCTCGTTCTTCTTCTCCTTGCTTTTTTTGTGCTTGGCTGGTGGGCAGCGGCAAGAAAAAAAGATAGTGTAAGATGTAATTGATCATAATTTATGAGTCAAAATGAATAGGGTAGGAAACGATTTATAAAAAACATTGAGGGCAATGATTGTACCATAAATGTGCCACTTGTTCCCTGAGAATTTTACATTAGTAGTCTTGACTGTCTATAACCTTAAATTTTGACTATATTGTAAACTGTTGTTGGGCTATAATTTAGTGATATTGGTATTACTGACTACAAACATTATCACAGCCATTATTGCAGATATTATCACGGTCATTATATCCTAATATGTGGTCCAGGTAGTAAATGGTGCTAGATTTACAGTTCAGGCCCTGACCGCCTCATAAATGTAGCACATTAATGTGCGTATAATAAACCATACAGTGGCTGCTCAGTGCTGTGATCTTTAGAGTCTGAGAGAGGTGTAAGTGTGTGTGTCTGGTGATGGATAGTGTCCCATAAAACAGTTGGAAACCTCCCTTCAGGTTGAGTTAATAACACACCACATCTAAGCACTTAAATATAAGCACTTACATTTAACACACGTGGGGCGGTCTGGGTGACCCACAAGTACTATTGCTAAAGCATATTATAATACTATTACTATAAACAGTTAGTACAGTGATAAAAAATATTTATTATTATTTAAAGCACAAACATTGTTGTATTGCCTCCTGTTCTTCTCCTTTGCCAGGGCGTGTCTATCCTGTCATCTGGCAGATTTTTTTATGTCAATGAACGACTTTAAAGCTGTAATGTTAGAGGAATGCGCCACCCCGCTTCACTGCTGTTATATCCCTCAGCTTGCCTGCAAATTGCCATCACCTGGCAAGACGCCATGCAACGCCAGGAGGAGGTGGCACTTAAGCATGAATTCAGGCAAATCACACTCCATGTCACTAAAATGTTGTGGTTCATTAACAGAGGTTTATAGGAGTTGTTCAGGTAAAAATCAAATTTACACAAATCTGCCACTTCCCTCAAACATACTCTGTCAGCGTAAACATGTTTGCTGTCCACATTTCCTTCAGCTTATTTGGTTTTGCACTGGAGCGACAAGGTTCTTTGCATGCCTTTTGCATGATGGTAATTGGTGGTCTGGCAATGTTATCCTTAACCTGGGTCAACCTGAAGTGTGACATGTAGGAGAGAGCTCATAGAATGGTTTAAAATAAAATAGACCTGTAATCTACACCCAGGCATAGAAATATCAGTATAATGCACTAAGTATCCTAAATAATCAGTGTGTCAAAATGCATACATTGTTTGTTTACAGTATTTTTACTTTATATTTTACATTACATTTTACATTTTTAGCATTTATCAGATGCCTTTATCCAAAGCAACTTACATTAGTTACAGTATACAGCAAATGAGGGTTAAGGGCCTTGCTCAGGGGCCCAACAGCAGCAACCTAGCAGTGAGATTTGAACCAATATCCTTCGGATTACTAGTCCAGTACCTTAACCACTAGGCTACAGTTTTTGGAAAATTTATGTCTGATGATTTTAGCTAAAGGTCGTTTAGGTGTCTTACATACTTTTACATACTTTCACTCCCCTCCAACAGTATTGTATCAATTTATTTCAGCTGTAAACTGAAAACATTTGAGTCTCACATTTAAAGATCAACATTTCATTTTTTATCACCAGGCATTTACATCTGGATCTGATACACAGTTCCAAAGATAACACCTTTTGTCTGAACCCACCCATTTTACTTGTGAGCAAAAGTATTGGAACATGTGACTGCCAGTCATGTTTTGTTGCCCAGGTGTGTCTTGGGCAGGGATTTGTCTACACTCAGTTTCAGGTTTTCTCTGTGCAGACTGTGCATTTAAAGTTAGTGGAGTAATCAACATGAAAACCAGAGAGCTGTCTATGGGTGGGAAAACAAGCTATAGTTAAACTGAAAGAAAATGAAAAATCAAGTCATTGCCAGTGCAACTATTTGTAATGTCCTATAGAAGAAAGTCATCACTGGTGTACAGATGTTACAGTTAGACCAAGGAAAACAACAGCAGATTATGAGAAAAAAAACATTGAGTGTGCTGTCTACTGAATCTACTATTCGAAGAAGACTTCATGAAGATGAAAACCACTAATTAGCAAGAAGTACAAAAGGGGACACAGTTTTTTTGGACTGATAAGACAAAAATGAACCTTTACCGATGAGGTAGAAAGGCTAAGGTTTGGGGAAAATAAATTATATTATCATGATCCCAAACATAGAAACGTTATCTATCAGCAAAATAAAGACCCAAAAACACACTGCCAAAACTACAAAGGAGTTTATCAGGGGCATAAAGTGGAAGGTTTTAGATGGGCTTAAACCAAGACTTAAACCTTGCAGGGCATGCATAAACAGAAGTAACTCCCTAAAACAAACAAGATGAAAGAGGCTGCAGTGAAAGCCTGTAAGAGCATCACAAAAGAAGAATGCAAAAGTTTAGTGATGCCAGTGGGTTACAGGCTTGATTCAGTCTTTACAAGCAAGGGGTTTGCAACTAAATATGTTTTATTAATGTATTTCAAGTTTATCTGCTCCAATACTTCTGCTCACAAGTAAAATTGGTTGGGTTCAGAGCAAAAAGGTGCTATCTTCTGAACTGTGTGTTGGATGAAGGTGTAAATGCCTGGGAGGGAAGCTAAAATGTTGATATTTTTCCTCAAATGCATCTTTTAATGTCAAACCCAGTTTGTTTTAGAATAAAGATAAAATAAGGGAATTGGCCTCATTGTTCCAATACTTTTAGAGGGAAGTGTATACAGGATTATAGGTATTTACTATTGAGAAATCCCTTATAATCCTTTAGTTTATGTGTTTCAGCCCTAACAATTGCTAACAGTTGTTATAAATCAATTATTGAACAGATAATTACATGCTATGATGTTTACACCAACAGTTTATGGATGGCTCAGACATGGTCTGACATGTGTACAAAGCAAGCTCTTTAAAGAATGAACAAAATGCTTGGTTTAAAGACACTTCAGTAGTCTGAACACAGCCTTGCTAGCTTTGTAATGAACTGGAACAATAACTGAGGCTTTTGACCAACATCAGTGTTCAGTCATACAAATGCTACTGTAACTGTAATGGCACAAGTTCGCACAGACTTTAAAGAGTCTTTTTCATGCATTTGTTTTGAAAATGCAATGTCCAACAAGCTCATGACCAGGCATCCGAATATTTGTATGACTTCTGTGAGTGTATATATGCATATTTGTCTGGGGACACCTGACCCAAAGCTTGTTTTACATACCAAACCAAAACCATATCCATACATATGATTTTCGTTTCACATACTGTTTCCACTAATTTAAAGCATGTCACTGATATTCAAACTTCTGAACGTAGTAATGAGGACAAATATGAAAAGTAAGCTTTGATGTGGTGTAATCTGTAACGTCTAACCCTCTTGTGCTTTTTCCTCAATGGACACTTGGATAAGCAGCATCACTAAATAATTGATGTATTTAACATCATAGAAAAATGAAAAGAAGAAGAAGGAAATTTAGGGTAAACTATTATAGTTATAATAAAAGTATATAGACAATGAAGTTTAATTTTGGTTAGATTCTTTAATCATGTACAAAAAAGCTATGCGACCTTAATGCTTACAGAGAAGTGCTTTTCCCCTGTCTGAGTAAGTGCTATTCTATCGTGCTTGTATTCTTTACTGAATAGGTGGCATTTTTGAGATCATATGTGCAATGCTGCTTTGCCAGAGGTATTTTAAATGTCTGTGTAATTTGGCTTTCATACACCTCTTTTTGGAACGATTGAATATTTAAAAGAAAAATATGAATGTAGTATAAATCCAAATGGATTGAAGTTATAGATCTCTAAATACTATCTTACTACATAGTACGGTTTAATGAAAAGAAGGTGACATATTAAATATTAGTATTTTTAGATGGCACAGCAGAGGGCTTCAGTGGTCTCCTTATGTTAGAGAGTCTCAATCTATTAAATTGTTTTAGGCTGTAAATATATACCTTATAATGTGGGTGTTTGAGCATTAAGCTGTGTGTCCATGGTGGCCTTCCTTGGAAAAAACAGCTGCTGAAAATAAAAAAGGAAATAAATGAAACTACTTAAAAATTAAAATACTAAGGGACCAGAGCGTGACAACTAGGAGCCACCAAACAATCCATTAAAACCCAGACTAAATACATGGGTAGAGAGATATAAAAGAGGATTAGTAATATTCGTCTGATTCTATCACAGGATGGATCCTTTAGTACACTTTATATTTTAATCAACTTTATGAAATCAAGTCTAATAGAATGCATCATTTTTTCTTATATATAAATTTAAAACCAAAAGAAAATTAAAGAGGCTTTTAGCTAGCAAGCTTTTCTGTCTACTCCTGAGCACAAAGAGTGAGTGATCTGACTGTGTGTATTTGACTGACAGCAGGAGACCCAAAGCGCCAGGCATCGATTTCTTGCCGAGTTGTCATGCAGAGGCCATTTTGGAGAAGGGCTCTCACGCTCCTGGCTTCCTGCCAGAAGGCCTTAGCCGAAGCAGTCGTATCACCCCGAGAAGCGCGGGAGAGCTCAGCTAGGCTCATCACTCAAACCATGGCAGCTGGATGAGCTCGCACTGGAGGGCCCTGGCTGGTGCGCATGCTCCACATCAGCCAACTCTGCCTTGCTGAACTTTTTATGACCCTTCTGTTTGGGCCACACTCACTCCATCATTCCCTGCCAGGACAAAGGGGGCCGCCTGGCCTTCGCATTGTGGTGCAATCCGGTGGAAAAGTTCAGCTGCAAGTCTCTCCACATGCCTCTTGATGATGACTGTTTCCTCTGTTTTTAGTTAGCTTCAAAAAGGAGTAGAGGGATATGATAAAACTGAACATTTCTCATGTATTTTGTTGAAAAGTGAAAAAAAATGTGACCGTGCCAAGCTGTTGACAGTTGATAAAAGGTGACCCTGAGTAGTTAAAATGGATAATGTTTAACTATTCAACGAATTGTTAAGATCTACATAGTGTACGATTTTACATTTTAATGCTTTAACCATGGAATTTCTAATCCATGGTTCCTATTATTTTTGAAGTATGTTTATTTTTACTGGAAGTATTCTGTAGTACACTGGTGCATGCATGTCTCTAGTTAGACTTTGAAGTGACATTGGCCAGGATGAACTACAAGTCCAGACACAGAGAAAACAATTGCAATGTAATCAGCCCTGCCCTTCTGGCTAAATTAAGAGCAGGAGACCTAGGGGCTAATGAGCAGGAGATGAGAGAAATCTGTTGACTTGTAGACACTCCCACAGTCCAATAGTTCTCAGACAGGTTATTCAATGTCATTTCATGCAGTTCTAGTAGCAAAGTTATCATTCATAAGATTCAATTTTGTCCCCATTGCCTTCATACCACAACAACAAATAAAAGCATACCTAAAGATGCAACTTGACCTTTTCCCCTTAAATTGCCTTGATAGAAGAATCACACAGTTGCCTCGAGGGACAGCTCTTACACATATACACCACATAAACACTCATCAGCGATAGCCGACAGCATCTGAGGCGTCGCGCCAAGAAGCTGACACTCACCACAAGGTAAGATAACACTCTAACTTGATGCTGATTTGACAAGCGATGACTGACAGATGAGAGAACTGAGACAGAAACTGAGAGAGAGAGTAAGAGGGGAACCAAAGTATGGAAGTATTTATCCTTGACCATCATAAACTGTAGACTTGCAAAAGGTGGATTTACATTTACAGGGTATACCTGCAAGAATGTAGATTCTGGAAATAGGCTAATAGATAACTATGAGTAAAATTATTATTTTGTTTATAATATTTTTTACTGATCATCATGTTGAACGTCATTGTTCTAATATTGTATTAAAAGACTAGACATACTTAATACAGTCATATGGCCTGATATATATTCTGACATATAACAATAATGCAATGAATACCCTAAATACCAGACTAAACGTAAGCGAATTCATTCTTTATTTGTGCTTACATCCACATTTTTATTTACAATAATTTACCATGGCGTTTACATATGACCTTGAACAACTGCTAAGATTTGTTAATCATCATATTACTAGTGTGCATGTATGCATACTGATTGTAACTTCCTGAGGGCAGATAATTATATGTTGAGGAAGTATTTAATGGTACCTTGTTCTGTTGCCTGGGGGTAAAGCATTGTAAATGAAGCCTCACTCTGCACCCATTTTCTTCTGAGTGTCTGTAGGAGATGGAGAGAGCAGAAAGATGAATGAAGAGGAAAAGGAACCTCTTTAAACAGTCACATGACCAGCAGTCAGAGTCAAGGCTAAGGGTTTGCTTTGAGCTAGTCTGCTTCGATTGCTTCGATTGCTTTGAGCTAGACTGAATTCTGAATTGTGTTTATTTACAGTAGACATATTTGTAAAATTGGTTTAAGTCAAACATTATAATAAAAAAAATTATAAAATAAATAATAAGCTTTCCTTTAGTTGGTTTGTACAATACACTCAAAGTGCTCATATCACCGATTATTTGCTTGCTACCAAGGGTTAAGTTGGTTTTCTCTTGATAATGGATACTTAAACAAAGATTATGAGCATTTAAACAGCTATATAAGTTTAAGTAAACAAGATTATCACACTTCATTGCAGCTCCTCTATGTTTACCTTATCATTCTTTTAAAACATTGGGGCAATCGCTGTGAAAATGTTCCCTACATTCCTCTATTTAGACAATGATAGCACAGAATCAGGGCAGTGATAACACTGCTAATCAATTCTGGTTTATTTGCTTACTGACTTATTATGTCCTGTTTGGTAGTTTTATGAAAAAACTGGAGATGGAAAACTATAACATTTATTTTCCCAAATGGGAATAAACTGTGTATGTTTAATACACAGTTTATTTTTTTGCAATTTATATAAAACCTTAATGAGCACACACCTGTACAAGTTCGATGGTGGCTATTCAGAAGGTTATACAGTGTTGCTTCTACTTCATTTTAGTGGGAATAGACCTATACAGGCTTAAATGTACATCAGCCAATTTCTCGTTTCTTTAGACAGACCTCAATCCCAGTTCCAAGAAAAATCCTAGTCATAGTCTTGTTCAAATTCATTACCTGTTATTGAATGCTCAGTTCTCCTGCCTCAGATGCAAACATTTTAGTCAGCATTGTTTACTACCACTTTGATTAAAAATACACAGTCAACCACCGTTTCTGTCAACCATCATTTTTTAACATTTTATACTCAAGGCTTGTCATGTGTGATAAGAGCAGGTTTCCATGGTTACCTCGCAGAAAGAGCCTCGAACGCCTGAGGTCAAAGTGGAGACCGATAACCTTCCGACCTTATACTGTCATTGCAAAGTTCTCTGCTTTGCACCTTTGGGAGCTCATGCCTCTTTCAGTGGTGAGCAAAGCATAAAGTGCTGGAGTGTGAACACATGAGAGAGAGAGAGAAAGAGAGAGAGTAGGAGAGAGTAGGATGATATGTCTGTGATATGATATCTATGTGACGAGGGGCCAAGAGAGGAAGAGCAAAGATAATGGAATCATGATCCAAATGCTTGGCTCTTTGGAAGCAGGTCTGATAAGATTTGAGGAGTACCCCTTCAAGCCATAAACACACACACACCCACACACACACATACATAAAAAAGACAAGATGTAGCCAGCAGTACAGCAGCCCTGCCTTGCTTGTTAACATTAAGAAAAATGCATTTATGACATATTTTCTACTGTGGCAGCATAAATAAATGCATTTTGAATCATTTATTTGAGACTGTGTAATTTCTTCTAGTAAAATTTTATTATTTGTGTTTATTTACATTAATACATTTGTATCGCATAAATATGTTATCACTTATCCAGAAAGCTCAGCCATTATTATTATTATTATTATTAAAACAAAAATATGAATATACTTCAGCACACATTGTACTAATAACAAGTCAATCTAAGAAATGACTAAGTACAAGGATGCAATTTTGTTTGAATATGTTTACTGGCAAAAGTCTTCAAAAGTTGTGAGCACTTGCAGCTCCATAAATCAAAAGCATCAAAGGTCAAAGGGATTTAAAAATGAATTTTGGTTTTAATAATGTGGGTTGTATATTGTAAAATCTTAAAAAAATCAAATGTGCTTTGGGAAAAAAATATGTTTGCAAAGGGAAGAGACATAACCTCAAATGTGTCATGTTACACTTATATTATACTATAAATGCCAAATTTACCAATCTTACACTAGTGCTAACTTTCTTTTAGATTGTGTTTAGTTATCAAAATTTGAAGCATTTTGAACTATGACCATTCATTTTGCTTTTAAATCAGTTACATGGCAATTATATAGAAACATTTAAATCTTTTAAAGTCATTATACAGTCAGTATCCATGTTGACCATTACCTCTTCATTTCTGTGAGTATAGGCTAGCTGTAACCCACAATTCAACAGACCTATACTCATGCCTCGTTTAGTTTGCACTCACATGTGTGGCCAGGCAGCTGGAGTATTTTGAGCAGGTTGTGAAGTTCAGGCTGTTTACTCTAGGGGGCAGGACGTACTGTCCAAGACTCCAGATGGGAACACCGGGTGCTGGCCAAGCTCTTCCTTCTGCTCAGGAGAGCGAGAGGGAAGGATTACAATTTAAAGGGGACACAACAATATTTCAGCTAACACTCACTCACTCGGACGTCTGTAACTGAGAACTTTGAAATATTTTTTTCTGGCAGTAAGCTTACTAGCACAGCTACTGATCTTAATATGTAACACATACGTTGGTGAAGGTCGAATAAAAATCATATGCACAGCACAGGCAAAATTAGGACCTGCCCAAATAGCATACACATGCTAAAGTCAGGTTGCATTAAAATAAACAGGGTACATCAAGGTATACATTCCAACGTGTCAGATGCAATATGCTTGGTCTTAAGTTAAAAGTTGTCTTTTTTTCTTTCTTTTTTGGAATAAGAAAACCACTTCGTCACGGCCAGGCAGGATAAGAATCACTTATCCTTATTTGCGAATCACTGTATTCTGAATAGACTCATAATACACAGGTTAATCTTCTTGGCACAAAACAAAATTCTCTGGTTTTAAAATGAATGAACACAGATCCATCTTATATCATAACCATATTACTAATTTTATGTCTGTCAGCTGTTAATTTTGTGGTGTATTATGGACTGGAGATCACTGTTTGCTTGTGCTTTCTCCAGATTTTCTGCCAAAAGGATTACAAATCAGCCAAAATTTGGTCCACCCTCCAAACCGTTTTTTTCCGGTAAACTGCCCAATCTGGCAACACTAGATTCAGTATTTGACAACAATCTTATATTTTAATTAAAACCAAGTAGCATTTACACTGAGTAAATTTTAAATGAATTAATTTAAACGTAAGTTGTGAAAAAAATATTTGTTAGATATTTTATGTTGGCCCCCCTTTTGCTGACAATAGTCCCCAGACCGGCAACTCTGGTGCACTGTGTATTCAAACATCTTTCTGTCAGACCCAGCATCAATTTCTTCCGCAATTTCTGATTTGAGGCAGCCATGGTCTGGTGGTTAGAGAACTGGGCTTGCAATCAGATGGTTGCTGGTTTCATTCACAGAGCTGACAGGTCATGACTGAAGTGCCCTTGAGCAAGGCACCTAACCTTTAACTTCTCCCTGGGCACCGTGGATAGGGCTGTCCACCGCTCCGGGCACATGTGCTCACTTCCCTCTAGTGTTCACTAGAGTGTATATATATGTGCTGCACGGATTGGGTTGAAATGTGGAGGACAAATTTCATTGCACAGTGACAAGTATTCTAAATTGTAAAAAAAATCTATTTTAGTGCTCTTTCCACCTCTACTTGTTTCTCCATTCAAGGTATTGATGCATGGTATTGTCTTTTACATGGTTCTTTCTACAGAGATGTATAGATATAGGTCTGTCAAGTTAATAGATAATTAATGATTTATACATCCAACAATTGTGCCCACTAAGCTCGGGACCTTATAATGAGGGAGTCATTAGGTTTACCTCGGTTTCCCAAGCTTGGTATGTTGTATGTTTTAGTTCATCTTAGTTTTTATCATTAAACATAAACTGTGAACTTGACTTTGGGCCTATTTGTGTTACTAAAACATTGAGTAATGGTTAACCCTCCTCCTGAGCCTAATTTAAACTTATCCTGTTAAAGTTGTCAGCTTCCTCTGGGGGCCCTTATTGCATTCCACCAACAAACTACTTCTGACTCTTCCGGGGTTTGATGGGACCAGTGCTAAGCCTGACTCATTGGATCTAGTCTTCTGTTAAATCCGATCGTCGTCCCCAGGCAAGGCAGTTAGCTGTGACATGCTCTCTCTGTCCACTGGCTAAGCCATTAAAGCATCGAGCCTCTGGTGTCTACAGAAGAGAACAGAATTGAGATCACACGTAATGGCCCTTCTCAGTCGCGATGCCTCTCTTATTAGAATTCCCTGTCTGTACCTTCTTTCCTTTGCCCCTCTCTCTTTCTTTTAACACCGCAATCTTAAAAGAAAATTAAGACTTAAGTGGTTGCCTGTCAATTAGCGCTCCTGGTGCGGCAGAGCGGTGAGAATTCGATTGTGGGGAGGTGCAAGACATTACAGGCCAGCCATTCTTTCTTTCATTTTCTTGCTCTATATCTCAACCTCTCTCTCTTTGCTCCACTTCTACTATCTGCTTCTTTAATGCTTTATCTTACATTTCTCTTCCTTCCGAATTTTTTGTCTTTTTCAGAGTTCCTGTCTTTCTCTTTCTGCTTATTGTCTTTTCATATATCACTGTTGTTCTGCTTCCCCTCATGTTCGAATTATAATAATAATATAATAATAGTAAATGAAGAATATTATAATACAATGTACAGACAAGCTTATGTAGAATCAATAAGCATTACCTGGTCTGATGTCTGGTAACTCCATTTCACTAAAAGTACCAGTGTGCTTATGCTATTATTTGTGGTCCGATCTGCTAAGTTGGTCTATTTACATGCAGGTCATGTGGTCTTTCATCTCAGGTTCCATGTTTAAACAAAGAGCCAAAATAGAAATATTTATTTTTTGCATGAATACATAAAAAACATCAGAGAGAGAGAGAGAGAGAGAGAGAGAGAGAGAAAGAAAGAGAGAGAGAGACGTCCAATAGCTAATAGCAAATAGTATCTACACCAATCAGGGATAACATTATGACCACCCACCTAACACATTGGCTTTCTTGCAACTTTAATGCACTGTGTATTTGACCCTGTTCATTCTTTGGACCACTTTTGACAAATTCTGACCACTTCAGACTGGGAACACCCCAAAAGAGCTTTGAGGATAAAATATTCACTTGGTGCCTAATATACCCCACCCGCGAACATATGACGGGATGAATAGATAATCAGGGTTACTCAGCTGTCGGTGCTCATATTGGTTTTCCTGATATATGTAATGTATATGTAGAGTTAGCTTGCAAGCTAATACCTTCACATTTAGTCATGAATAGTTTCATACTTTAACTAATAAGCTATTTTATATGTATGGATACACAGGGCTACCTAATTATGTTCAACTACTTTAAAGAAAAAAAGTATGAAATAAAACCAGCTCAATATCAGTGTCAATACTGAAAAGACTTCCATTGGATTAACATTATTTACATGATAAAAGATTTTCAGAGATTATTTGCTCTTGATGACTGCATCTGTCCCCATAGCCACAAACTTCATACCCCCTTTAGAGGTATTAATAAAATGTTTAATTGTATAATGTGTTTAAAAACCCAAGGATGCTTTACAATTATAGCATAACACAACTATAATTTTAAACACTTAGGGAAAAGTGCTTTTGGAACAGGTAAGATCTGTCACCAACAGTTTTCCGTTTTGGCTACTCCAGAAGTAGCCAAGAATATTGAAGTCTGTGATATTAAGAATGAGGGCAAAAAGAGCTTTGTTTGTCGTAAGGATTACATTTCATTTAAAAGGCAAAGGGTAGCCAGTGTAGTTACCTAAGAAAGAAAGAAAGTTTTAGTTCCTTAGTACCCAGTCATGGCAGCCAAACTTCCCTTTCATGGTAAAATCTTTTTAGCCCCCCTGGAGTTGGCGACTTAATTTATTTCAATTTATTTTCAATTTCTTTAATGAAATCATAATGAAATTGTGACTTGCCTGTGTTTATTATTAAATATCATAGGGTTTATGTACTCTTTTAAATATGCTTGACTTCAGAACCTCTTCTCTGTGGGATATTGTGTAAGATAAAAAAAAGTAAAAAAGTAAAAAAGTAAAATAAAAAGTAGAATCTGGGATTTGTATGCTTATTTAACTGACAAAAATACTAAGCAAAGGTTTAATTTGTTCTTACAGACCAACTCCATTGTATTTTGTTAATATACACAAAAAAGTTAGCAGTAGATGCATGTTTACCACTGGGTTACATCACCTTACTTATTAATTACAGTTTTATTATTTGGGAACTCGGGATGCTAATTATTGCAGCTTTGCAAATGGATTATTTGTCCACTCTAGCTTGATACAAGAACTCAGCTGTTAAGCAGTTTGTAGTCGCCATTGTCTGGCTCTACTCTTCATGATGTGTGATACACTTTCAATGGGAGACAGAACCAGACTGCATGCATGGCATCAATGCACATCCTCTCTTTCTACAATGCCACACTGTTATAGCTTTTGCAGACTGAAGCCCTGCATTGTCTTGCTGAAATACCCGAGTGTTTTCCGGGAAAAGACATTGCCCTGATGGCAGCATATGTCTTTAATTTAAATAATTCATAAAAATCCCTTCAAGTTAATGGTATATTCTCAAGCACACAAGTCACCCATGCCTTGAGCACAGATTCACCCCCTAGCATTACTATAACAAATGTTGGCTTTCACACCTTTCGCTCATTTCTGCCAGGATGGCCTTTTTTGGCATGGAGGACTCACTATTTTTTCTGAAAAATAAGATGAAACATGGAGTTTCAGTACTCCCTACCCCACATGGCCATATTTATCACAGAAACATGATGCCTTTGTATAAATGTTAAAGGGCTCAAAGGTTCAGCACATTCAGCTGAGGTGTTGGGCCCTTTCCTACTTTCCAACTGGACTACAACTTCTCCATTAAGCTTTTCACAATATTAATGACCTGAATTGTTTTTTGCTTGCAATTTTAAATAATCTGACGGACAATTTTCTTACAAAATGTTACATTAAGAGGTGAGTCATGAACTATGAGACTTTCTTATCAAGACATCATTACCTAGCCTAAAAAACAAGAATGACACTTATGTGAAGCACCAGTGTAACTAGATACAATGTGAATCCAAACTACATCAGTTTCAGAGCTCCCTTAAATGAAAACAACCTCTGCCTACTTTAGGTAATCTAGAGTTCTCTTAGAATCGACAGATAATCACATTATCATGCTTTTTTGTTATATGTGGTGCAGTTTCTATAAGTAGTATGGCTGTTTGCGTGGGATTCCTCATATTTAGAGGATTTAAGGACATGCAGAGCTGCACTTCCATGACTCATTTAAATGTTAACAGGTCCAGTTTCATATGTAAGTGCGGGCTTTTTGAAAAAAGGCCTTTAGAAAAAAATATTTTTTATTAGATGTCTGTCATTTTATTACACGAATCAAGTAACTGAATGGGGGTGACCCAGAATCAAGCAAAAGTCTTATGACTGGAATGCTGTCATTTGATGTTTTCTGCTGGAAAAGGTTTCGCTCATCAACTTCAATATAACGCAAAGTGAAATTGCTTTGTGTCCAGCTGTCAGTGCTTAGCCAGTGAGGGCTAAAATGTAGGCTGGGCTATAGCATGACAAGAACTGACACCGAATCAGCTGTTAGAAGCAGGGTGACTGAAGCACTGAGTAACTGTGACGTTTAGAGGAGTGCCTGGACCACAGTGCACGACTGCTCTCTCTATCGCTTTCTGTTTCCCCTTCATACTCTCTCTCTTTCATCAGTCTCAGCTCAGCAGCCTTAGCTTTAGAGTGCTGTCACTGACTCTGGCATCATGTGGGACAAAGGCCGTGTAACAGACTGCAAGGAAGGAAGTGCTGAGCCAAGATGGTGGAGTGATAAATACGGTGGAGCCAGGTGAGGATAATATGAAGAGAAAATGGCTGCATTTCTTTACTGGTATCATCGTCAGCGCAGTGTAAATCCTTCTGAAGAGACAAAACAAGATTATTTTTGTCCAATAGAAATACTGTGCAAAGAACCCATGCAAAGTTAGAGAGGAAGGATGAAGAGATATGGAGAAGAGGAAACCGAGAAGACAGAGAAGACAGGATGAAGGGACTTTGAAATGGCTTGCACATTACATGGGTTTCCATGGCAACGGCGTAGCAGGTCCCGACCTGCAAATTACGTGCGTGTGTGTGTGTGTGTAAGGAAGGACAAACCAAACGATATGAAAACAAGGTTAAAATATCCTCCCGCCCATACGGCTTAGATTTTTAATTAACTACCGTTGGCTACAAATATACAGTTTCTAAAATTGAGATTCTACACCTATTATAATTTATGCTTAAGACGCAGTGCCTCCTGGCACGTTTTTTTCATATCCTCCACCCAGCCTCTGCTACTCATTTAAAATGCAGCCGCAAGCCTGGTTTTTAGTCTGCCCAGGCACTGCCATATCACTTCAATGCTTTGATCTTTTTATTGGCTTCCTTATACTGCCCACAGCAAATGTGAAACAATTCTCGCCTACAAATTCTACAATATTAGCAGCACCTACCAGCCAACTTTCAAATTTGAGTCCTATATATTGTACTCAGAAGCCTTGACTTGATTCCATCCTCAGGACTCAAGGAAGACACGCATTATGTACCTTTTATGTACTGGCACCTAGGAGAAAAGCCTTTAGAAAAGTTTTTTTTAATGTGTTAACTAACAGAAGTTTGTTGATTGATAATCAAGAAATATAAAGTCACTATGGAGAAATTGGATTTGTAAATCAACATAAAAACCGTCCCATGATACCTGATGGTTGATTCAACGCTCTGCAATTACAACTCAGAAAAAATATTTTTGTAAAAAAAAAAAAAAGAATTTTTGTAAACATATTTTAAAGGTTTGCGGTATTATCCCTTCTACATTGCATAGCATCATTAAAATATTAATAATAAGAAAATATCATTAAAAAAATTATTCAGTCTTTGTGTATGATTGTTATATCGAGGGAATGTGTAACTTGTCGGACAATGAATGAAAAAGTACAGCATTATACACCTGTGTACGAATTGTCAAGTCACACAATATTTTGAAGGAAATTAAATGTAAAAACCATGTCATATGAATAATGCGGATTACAATCAGCAGATGGGAGCAGCTGAAAGGATTCACATGTCACATAATACATATTTCTTGTCTGGAATGTATTTTTTTATATACAAATGTACAAATGCTCCACCTGACAACACCCTCCGTATTTATTCGGGCTTGGGACCAGCACTGCACTGGTTTATGCATTCTTATGGCTAGGTACCTACAGGGCACTTCAGTGACAACAATTAACCTGACCTCATGTCCTCAGAGTGTGGGAGAAAACAAGAGGAAATTCACACTTACACGTGGAGAACATCCAAACTCAACACAGAAAAGACCACTCCTGCTGGGGATGAAACTTAGGACCCAGGATAAAACCCAGGAACTTGTTGCATCTTGCTATAAGGTGGCAGTCCTCCTCAGTGAGGCACCATGCCAGATTGTACTAGAAACATTTCAAAATCAAAAGCATTGGGTCGCTTCTAATTTTTAATTCATGTGTTAAAAACACAACACTTGCTAATGTGAAACAAATCAATAATACAAAGGATAATGTGTGCTTTCATCTTTGCAGCAACAGCTCATTGAAGGCCTTTTCTTTTCAAGCACTACTGTGCTCCTGTGTACAATGCAAGGTCTATAAAGGAATGAAATATATAGATCCCACTCCTGCCACACTGATCATCTTTGGAATTAACTGGATCACTTAAGGCCCTTTTGACCAATATAATTGCCCACCCAGACAAATGATCTTCAATCTTGTGAGAAGCCATCTGTTCTAATAGCAAAGTTCACCTTCCTAGGTAAATGAAAACATTGAGTTTTAGAACTATGATATCATAATAGCGGCTGTCCTAATACTTCTGACCATAAAGCGTATGTAATATCTGATGGTGATTGACATGTCTGTTCAGTTCAGCCTCTAGAGTTGTCAAGCTGGCTGCACTAAGAGAACTGATCTGAGATCAGTAAAGATTTTCTAGTTCATGATCATGGTGTGTTTTTCTGAAGTGCTCACTCCTCATGTTTTAGACTGTGAATTCAGAGGACAGAGCTAATGACATATTGACCACAAGGGATGGATGGTCTGGCTATTGAGTCCCATGCAAAATAAATGGGATGCTTATGTGAGACAAAGCTTTGATGACTGACCATGCATTTCCAATAAAGGAACTAGTGCATCTAAGAGAAGGTGTTCATGCATGTGATACCCAGGCAAGATCAGGATCAGACGTTATATTCACAGCAAAGGTAGATCCATTCAAAATGCTCTACATTAAAGTTGTAAAAATATGTGTAAAAAAGGAATTTAATTTTTTATTACTTTTTACTTAGCAGTTTAAAATTTCGTTACTTGCTACAGCACATAAAAACCAAAATTGTAATGTGATTTTTTTTGTCTGATTTAAGTTTATTCCTATCAAGTTTTTATTATCAGTGTGCATTTTGCTGACAAGCTCTATATCATTTTTATGAACATTTTTCAAATATGAACCTCTTGGCAGCCACGTTTCTCTGGGAGTATGTTTCGTATAATTGGGTGCAATCCTAAGGTTCTTCTTAGAATTGATCCAGCCCAAAACAATCATCCAACAGCCATCGCACAATTAGCATGCAAATTAAGGGCCATTCGTTGTCGCGCTGACACAAGTCGGCTCTTGTTTACTGACGTGTCACTCCACCGGACCGGCCTGGAGTCAATGAGAGCGAGATAGATAGGAAATGAGAGGGAGAGAGGGAGAAAAAAGGATGTGGGGGGGAAAAGAAAGAAAGAGAGTATGCATTATCTATTCTGAGCTATTTTTGTAAAATTACTCATGAGACATTGTATAGTCTGTGCCATCAGTGATTTGAGAATTTCATTCATGTGGCTGGTCATGTTATTTTACTAAACACGGATTGAGAAGTCTTTTGTGAATATTTTGGCACATTTAATTGTTATGGCAGCATCACATAATGATCTGAATGCCTCTTATATGTTTAAATGAGTCTAGAAAGATCCTAGGCCCCCATTCCTTAATTTGGTGTCTTGACAATGGTTCAATTTAGTGATTTAAAGACAAGAAATTCTGGGAGGATGTGGACCCCCCATTTGTGATAGGTCCATCTACACTAAAACCTTCAAGATAACGATTTAATAGCAGTTTCTTTTCATCTTCTTTTCTAACTAAATAACTGACTTGAGAGGGGCATGTGAATGTAGGAATCATTATGCCCATCTCAGTATTAAACATCTAACTGTATTGATTTGAACCTTTATTTGAGGAAAGGGTTTAAAATTTTAATTAACCTTTAATTAAACCTCAGTCTATGTAAAATGTTTGTTATTTTTATAGTCTCACAAACCGCTGCAATACTAGTACAAACCCTTCGGGGTTCACATAACCACTCAGCCTGGTTGCTCTAAATGAACCAAGACCAGGTCAGACAGTCAGGGATTCACTGTTCACTTTTGAATTATTTCAGGGAAAAATTATCATTGCATTTTTTTCTTTTTTTCGTATTAATTTAAAATCGTTATCTAGACCAGATTTTTATACCTGGGTATGGATGGATATTGGATGTTTCTTTAATTTAACATTTATTAGGGGATCAAACCTTTATGTGCCCTACTGAATGTGATCCTATAAAACATGTTCATGGTACTGCATGGTGCTTGTTGACCAATAAGTACAACTCAGCCCTGTCAACCTCACCTGCTCCAAACAATCAAATGTTGTTAGCAGCATGATAAGTTGTAATCCCTGTCCAGCGTGTGAGTGTGGTTCAGCCAATTGGTCCCTGCAGAGCTGTCATGAGATAAGGTCCCGCCTCTCCTCTGCTGTCACAATAATGGTCGGCGGTGCACTTACTGTTGGCAGGGCGAGCAGCATGGGAGCAGGCGAGTGAGAGCGACAAATACTGTCAGCAGCGAAAATGAACTGTCACCTCAGATTTTTCAGCACTGCACCGCCGCTGTATTGCAACTCTGAACCCGCACAACCCAGCCTTGATTGAGTTCCGCCGTCTCATTTTTTTTTCTTCTTTTTTTAACCTACATGCATACACACACACTGGCATATTTTCCCACCAGCTTCATACACAGTGCAACAAAGCACATATTTTCACAGCTGAAAAGAAAAAGGATTTTTTTCTGTAATGCATTTTGTGTCAGTGCTTTCGCACTGGAAGTACAAACAGGGCTAGCCTTCCAGCCCATAGAGAAAAACATTTAAGATTTTATTTCGAGGAAAGAGTCTTTTTTTCTTGTGTGTTAATGGTTGTTTGTGGTAAATCATTTGTGTCCTTAATAATAATAATCCTAGAATAATAAGACTACATCTTTAGCTTGTAAATCTTTAGCCTAAGGCTAATTGTGATTTATCCTTCCGTGAAACAAGATATACATGTTAGCAGCATTGCTTTTAGAGCTAGGCTATATATCTTCATACCATTAACATTTAGCATGAAGTTATTTGTTCTGGGAGGTGCTGTTTCTTCTTCCTTTTCACACCATTAAAATGTATCGCTTCTGTAATAGCGGAGTAGGGCTACATACTTTCATTCCATTACCATTTTACAGGGGCCCCGTTAGCATAATTTGTTCCACTCTAATTTCTAAGACCATTTAACACATAAAAGGAATGCATACAACTGTAATAGGTTTAACCTTTATTTACAGTGTTATCACTGGTAAGATGTTTACTTAACACTATTATTTTTATGTTTGAAGTGGTAATATGCCATGTACATTCAGTAGGTTCATTTGTCAGGAGAAAACTTATGCTTTTTAGCTTAGGATTTTTTTAACAAAGCCTTTGCTGCTCACTTTTTATTAGCATTGAGGCTGAGTAGGATGCAGCATTTGTAGTGTACTTTTAAGATGATTTTTGTTGTTATTGTAGCTCACATTTATTTTTTTATTTTATCTATCTATCTATCTATCTATCTATCTATCTATCTATCTATCTATCTATCTATCTATCTATCTATCTAT
>JAYDZG010000023.1:8154297-8168039 GCA_034509265.1 Microcambeva bendego
AGAGAGAGAGAGAGAGAGAGAGAGAGAGATAGATATATATTCAGACTGCTGCAAAATTTCATAAAACCTCAAAATCTCATAAAAAATATATTTTTAAACCTTGCTGCTTCTAATTTATATTTTTACAACATAACATAACATAATTTTACATCCTAGTTTTGGCATTTGCTCTCAACTCTCTCTCAAACCCTTTTTTCTGGTGTTTTTTAACCATAAAGGAGCTTGTTATTGGCTGGCAAAACCTTTGGCCTGAAACCAATAGTGTTCAGAACTTTAAAAGTGTTCAGAGTCTTTAAAATTCAATATTTAAACCTATTTTAAAAATATTTAAAAAATTAATTTACTTGTAATTAAAGTAACTATTAACTGTAACTATAAGTAACTATTAGTTGTATGGTAGAACAGTATGTAGTATGGGTGCTTTTTAACATGAATGACCAAGGTACCATGGATTAAACCTAACTTTCCCTTCAGTTACTGGAGTTTGGTATCTTTTCACTTTGCCCATATGAAATAAACCACAAACTCTTTTAGACATATGGGGTTGATGAACACAAGACTTCTTTCAGAGAAATCTGAAGGGAAGGCTATTAAGGTTTTCAACTTTTAAATACAATTTTAAAACACTACTATAGTTGATGGCAGGTATACACTGATACCAATACCTGGCAGTCTTAAACCCTTGCCATTAAAAATGTAAGCATGTGGCATTTTCTTGTGTTTAAGTACTCAATTCTCAATTTGTGATTGCACCATTCTTTTGGAGGAGGTTCTGAACTCTTTTATGGAAGACTAGTTTTAGTATTATGTTATATATATAAGCTTAATTCTGTGAAATTTGAATATGATGATAAAATGGATCATATTAAATGGAAGCAAATCTTGTTGGTTTTATAAAAAACATACTTAACATGGTCAAAGTTAAAAAAAAAAAAACTAGCATGTATAATAACTGCAGATTTGAAATATTTAGGATAATAAATAATAGTAGTCTTTTTCGAGCTGATCCCTTGCAACCCATGTGTTTGTAAAATGGTTTAATTTTCTCCCAAGAGCCTATATTAATTATTCACTGGTTTGCCATAAACCCCTTTACCAACTGACTCTGGTCTGATGTTTGTATTTTGTTCAAAAAGGCTAAGTTATGTTGGTCTGTGGTGTTTAGAGGAGATTTTGATCTAAGAATGATGCTGCTCCAACCATTTTGCATGTATTTTTAAACACTTTGTTGTTTGTCAGCTCATTGGGACTGCAGGGTCCATTCCAGAATTAGACAGTCTTTCCAGCTGTGTCGTATTCATTGGTTTAGAGGTGAAGGGGGTTCCATTGCCTGCCTGTCCCATCAATAACCCCACTTTGACAACCTGGTTCAAAGGGGGGGAAGCACAGGACTGTCCTTCTGGCCTTAGGCCCGTGCACTGGGGACACTCACCAGGCCCCCAAGCCTGCTCAACCTGACCTGAACAACAGTACCTAACCCCCCTTCCACTACCAACATTGCCTAAATGGTGACATCATCTATTCACTCAATCAATTAACAAAAAAACACAGCAACATTTTGCATATGAATTTGTTTGGGAGGAGTTGCAATTGGAGAAGTGGGACATCTGACCAATTTGATGTATCTAAATAAACCCAGAGATTTTTGCAACAGCTGGCCTAGTAAATTCTAATTAACGTGTTTACATGCCCAGCAATAATCTGATCGTTATTGCATTTAGGCAGATCACGTTCCTCAAACATTGTAACTCTGTCGTCTTAGAACTGGAAAGACTGTTTCAACGTTTGGATTTAAGCCCAGTAATTGAGTTATTTGGCACATGTTTCCAGAGGAGGGGTGAGTTGAAGAGGGGGTAAGCTGGGGATGGTGGAGAAAATATGACTTAGCTGTATACAAAGGCAAAGTATGTTGTAGTAAATGTAAAAAAAATATGTGTAGCTTTGATGTTGTGATTTCTTTCTGGTATGACTTTCCCAGTTCATTCTAAAGTTGCTTACAAAGTTCTTCTGTCAGGTTATACATGTTAGACAGCTCTTCATTAATGAATGGGCTAGGAAGTGGCCTAAAGAGCATTACTGTTATCATATAAAAACACACCATATAAATGATGATGCACTGGTACTTGTGAGACAAATTATGTTTTGCTTCTTACAAATGGATTATATATATATATTTAGGAATCAGTGATGTCCCTGATCTCATTCTGCCTCTCTATTGAGACCACTCAGGTTTGTTGATGGGGCAGGAGGTGTGCACTGATGACCAATGAATTTTTATCACTGTTAGTTATGCTTAATGTTACTACTAATTATTTATATCATGTTAAATTGCATCTTCTTTTTTAAGATGGTTCGGACATGAATATTTTAACCCACCTGATATTAAAGCCTGAAAGTTTAAGGCTGCCTCCCCAACAATGCCATTCCAGCTTGATATAATGGAAAGCTGGCATATTCACACTGCACTTTACTACAGACCTCGGTGAAATACACTAAACTTTTTTTTTAAATCCTTGTACTTTTAAACTTTTTTTCTTTTCCACGTTTGCTCTCAACTTGTTCAACTGGGGTTTGGTCCTGGAATCTGTTTCTTTGAGACAATGCCGATTGTAATAGTGATATACAAATACATTTAACTTGACACATTTTATGCAAATTGTAGCATTTATCAATCATATACAATCATAGACAGATGTCCATACAGTATATATCCCATAATTTTTATATTCAGTTTTGTTATGCTAGAAAATAAAGCTGTATTTTGAGCTAGAACCAGGAGTTTCAAGTAAGGTCCATTTTTGTATAACCATTTCAGTGTCACTTTCTTGCTGTGTTCTTTCTGATTGAGAGAAGTGGTTTACTTACCTCCTAATGCAGACATTTCTCTTTTTTCTGACCAGGCTACATCTGGAAACCAGCATACACTCATACACAAACACACACCAACTAATAACCATTTATTTGATTAGATAGAAAGCTGAGTATATTCCTGTACACATGAACAACAACAAAATAAAGAGAATTTTACATTTACAGGACAATGATTCTTTGATCTTGATCACCCTTATTTGATTTCAAACATTGTATTACAAAACTGATTCTATACAAACAATTCAGATCATCGTTAGTCCATCAATCTATAATGGACAAATGTGGAAAGTTCTATCAACAAAATACCACATCACAACAAGGACCAGTGGACGTCTGTGCACATTTATATAATAAATTGGTTATTGTTTTGTGTTTGTACATCTGTGTGTGTGTGTGTGTGATAGAGAGAGAGAGAGAGAAAGAGAGAGAGAGAGAGAGAGAGAGAGAGTGGGTGTTTACGTGTGGCTTGCTGGAAAACTGGCTATTACCTTCTGATTACACCAGCAACTGTTTCCCAGACTTTGCTAATGGTGCATACAAAAAGATACTAACGTATTTCAGCCACACACACATACACATGAGTAGATATCAAATGTAAAAGCCATCTGCTCACCACTCTTCCAGCTGTTGCTGATTACAGTCGGAGGAGAAAGATGTGTTTTGCTGTGGCATCAAAGGGCCCAGAAGAAAGTATCTTAAATAGTAGCCAATACTTGTCTACCCAGTTCAGAAGTCATTAAAATTTGGCAAGATGTGATCATTTGTAAGCTCCACTCCACTTTTTGCTTCCCTAAAAATGCTCTTCTATGAACTTTTACAATTCAAATATAGTGTATAAATTAATGTGCAATAATTCTTAGGAATAATTTGTAAGCACCATGTTTATTTGTATTGGGAGTGTTAAGTAATCTCAAATGGTCAGATACAGGTTGGTAATCAGTTTGGTTTGGGTATTGGATGCCTACTTTTTTTGTTTTGTGTGTAACTCCCACATGGATGATATTTATAAAATGCTGCCGTGCCAGCTGTTTGCAGTTAAGAGGTTCAAGCCTATCACAAGTTTTCAATGGGTGCAAGGCACACAGTAACACCTTGGATGGGGCACCAGTGTTTTTATCCTTGGTGATGTCTGAGTGAGAATGGTTTTGTTTCTTAGGCTTCTCATTGTGCTCTGCCAAAACATCCCAATCAGTAAAAACTCGCACCAGAATTTTGCTGCATATTTGATCCAGAGGGCATTTTAAAAAACATTAACAATAAATATTTTACTAAACTTTGCAGTCTTTCCATACCTTGCAAATGTATTTGCTAGATCTCTTAAAAGTATAGCATCTACGGCAGAAATGTTTTTTCCGTATACAAAATTTGGTTACAGTAAGATACAGGCATCTTAGTGACACAGGAACTTCATAAAACAAAAAACCCCAATAATAAAATAGAGTAAGTACATAAGTCTTTATCAAAAATGGCTGTCATAATCTAATTAAATTACAGGTAAAATAAAATATCTGCACTTGGGGACAAACCCAGCCTCTTTGAGCTCCCAGAGCTCATGTGTATGTGCCATGTGGTTTTGTTATTTATTTGGACAATTTAGCCAATGATTTACAGCTGAACCTCACGGCAGGTTAAATACCCTAGTTCAAACTTGCTGGCTGTATGTTAGCTTAGGTTTAGGATTGTTTAGGTTCATGTGTGTTTAGGTTAGCAGTTAGCTTTTAGCATAGTTTATGTGCATATGTGTTTTGTTCTGACTGCCACCTAAGACTGAAACTCAGTTTTGTCCGGTGTCACAATGAAGTTATATGTAACATCTGTCTGCGTCTGCCATTCATCTCCCATCGTGAAAAACTATATTCCTGTCAGAAACTATATATTGTTTCATTGCTTTCTTCAGGTAGTTTTTTGTGGCAGAAAAATAGGTTTATTAAAATTGGTTAAAGCACAATGACTGCAACTTCTTAAAGTGTCTTAAACTTTCATTTAAATGACAAATATGAAAAATTCCCACATACACTTAAAAATGAATGCTGAATTGGAGCACAATAAAAGTAATACATAAGTAGATGTGTTTGCTGTGGACAAATGAGTCTATGTTTCAGCTGGTTTCAGTTCATAGCAAATATAAAAACACCTTCCAGAATGTTATCAGCAAACATAAGATAAGAGCCGACATTTGTCATGGAATGGGTGTGCATTAGTGTCCACAGGATGTTGATTTGTGTATATAGGTTCTATAGACAATTAAACTATTAAAAACTAAACAATTAAAAAAATCAAACTATTAAATGAGGAGAGTCCAACAGGTCAGAGAATAGGTCAGAGATATTACAAATTACGAGAGTCGTTTACATTGTGCAACACTGTAAGGGCATTTCAAACCCTTCAGCACACCATTCTGGTTGCAGTTTATAAAGGATTTTCATTGTTTAGATGATGCGTTAGCAAGGTGTTCTTTCACTGTTTAAATATACCCTCAGTGTTTATCACCAAAAAATTTTAACTGCACTACATTTCTCACCACATGTTTTATGGCTTATCTGGATGCAGTTTTGCATTCTTTAGATGATGCAGACTTTTGATATGAAGTTTCTGTTTGATTCTGTTCATATAAGGTGTCTGTTTGATGACTGTTTCATAAAGATCATGTTTGTGCCAGCAACACTGCACAGTAGAAAGTTTTTTTTTTTGCCCATGTAACATACGTGCTATCTGAATTTCCTGTCTTTACCTACAATTCTCTGTAACTGGCATTTTGTAAAATTTTTTGTAAAAAGTAAATGTTACAAGTTACAAGTATTTTTAAATAATTTAGCTTTAATTTAAAACACATGAGTCTTGAGCGAAAAAATAGATTTTAAAAAGTTCAACATTTTTAAATAAGTATCTACTACAATTCAGTGCAATTTTAAGTCCTAATGTGTTTAAAATGCTTGACATAAGCATTAAGGTTTTACATCTACTGATTCACAGACATTTCAGTGATTATCTCCTACTGTCAATGTATGGTGAAAAATGATTATGAGAAACAGGCAATGGTGACCACCTAGTGTTACAAAGCTGCAGTATTATATAAAGAATTGAGCCAAAATCATATTTGCTAAAACTACCATAAAATACAGTAGGGCAAAAAAGTATTTAGTCAGCCACTAACGGGTCCATGTATTGTGAGATTTTAAGCCAAAACCTTCTTCCATCAGTGAGAGCATTGAAGATGGAACATGGCTGCGTCTTCCAGCATGACAATGATCCCAAACAAACCGCTTGGGCAATGAAGGAATGGCGCCGTAAAAAACATTTCAAGGTCCTGGATTGGCCTAGCCAGTCTCCAGACCTCAACCCTATGAAAACATTTTGGAGGGCGTTGAAAGTTTGTGTTTCCCAGTGACACCCCCATCACTGCTTTAGAGGAGATCTACATAGAGGAATGGGCCAAAATACCAGCTACATTGTGTGCAAACCTGGTGAAGACATGCAAGAAATGTTTGACCTGTCATACTATTATGCAAAATATTATGCTACAAAGTTTTGAGTTGAACTTTTGTTATTGACCAAATACTTATTTTACACCATAATTTACAAATAAACTCTTTTAAAATCCTACAATGTGATTTCCTGGATTTTTTCCTCATTTTGTATCTCATAGCTGAAGTCTACCTATGATGAAAATTACAGACCTCTCTCAGAACTTGCACAATTAGTGGCTGACTAAATACTTTTTGCCCCACTGTAGATAGTTCCCAAATTGTTTTGTAATTAATTGAAAAGATGATGTAACACATGAAAGCATTCCCTAGTCGCATTCTGAGTGGTGTTCAAGCAACAAAGTCTATTTTTTGAATTACCAAAATACTTTTACAAAGACTACTTTAGAATAGTGGAGTTTTGACAATGCCCGAAATTTTGGTTTTCACCAGGTTTGCTGTTTTTATTGTGTTTTAGATTGTTGTTGTTGTTGTTGTATTGTGTTTTAGAACTTTAGATTGTGAAGAATCTTCACATTAGTTTCAATAAATTACAGCCATTCCCTGCCATAAAAATGACCTTATCCAAAAATTACTGCATTTCAGCCCTCCAAAATAGTATGAAAATGGAAACACATGAATTCATCACTGCATTGCATCAAAAGGACAAGGACTTTACTGTTTCTAAGATAGCACCCCAGTCAACGATTTAGCGAATTATCAAGAACTTCATGGAGAGGATTTCAGTTGCAGTGAAGAAAGCTTCAAGACACCGAGGCAATATACACAAGCATCAGAATTGTCTCTTAAAGAACATTCAGCTACTCGATCGGGTCACCACCAGTGCAGAGATTGTTCAGGAATGGCACACGGCAGGTGTGAGTGCATTTGGACACACAGTGACAGGAAGGCTTTTGAAGGATGACTTTGTGCCAAGAAGGACAGCAAAGAAGCTTCTTCTTTCCAAGAAAAACAGGAGGGACTGACATTCTGCCAGAATTTCATGTATTGGACTGCACAGGACTGGAATGAAGTTATGTTCTCTTATGAAGCCCCCTTAAGACTGTTTGGGACATCTTGGGACATCAGAATCCAGAAGCCATTGAAATCTGGTATTGCCATCAATATCTTGGGGAGTGGCTTCACTCAAAAGATTGCCTAAGAACACTGCCATGAACAATGAATGTCATCACAACAGCTTCCAAGAGCAACTTCTCCCAACGACCCAGGGGCAATTGGGATATGAACAATGCTTCTTGATGGAGTCCCATATCACAAGACCAGGGTCATGGTCCACATTTTGGGCCCATATCCATGAAACTCCCCAGATCTCAATCCCATTGAGAATCTGTGGTCAGTCGTCAAAAGAGGGTGGACAAACAAAAACCCAGAATCTGTGATCAACTCCAAGCAGTTATTTGGCAAGAATCGGTTGCCATCATTCAAGGATTTTACCCGGAACTGAATTTTTAAGCATCCGAAGGTGAATTGCAGAGGTTTTAAAGAAGAAGGCTCAACACTATCAGTATTCTTTTAAACAGGTTGTGTCTGTCAATAAAGCATTTGAAAACCATTTGGAATGATTATAATCATTCTTCATTATACCATTTAAACATCTGACAAACAGTTCTAAAAATTGAAGCAGCAAACTTTTGGCCACAGCTGACTTTTATCAATAAATGTTCAACAAATTACTCTGACCAGGTATAACATTCTGACAAGGGCCAAATTGTATGGCTAAATTGGTAAAAGCATCCCTTAAACTGCAACTCTTCCCAGTCTGCAGTGGTCGGTATCTATCAAAAGTGGTCCATGGAGGTAACAGCAGTAAATCAGTGACATGGTCATGGCCAAGGCTCATTATGCTCATAATGTATGTGCGGAGTGAAGACTGGCCCGTGTGGTCTGATCCAACAGATGAGCTACTGTAGCTCAAATTACTAAAGAAATTAATACTTGTTCTGATAGAAAGGTCCAAATACACACTGCATCTTATGTGCATGGTTGTTTCGGCAGAAAAAAGGGAGACCAGCACAATATTAGACAGGTGGTCATAATGGTGTGCTTGATTGTTGTATAATAACTCTGCATTATTATTATTATTATTATTAGTAGTAGTAGTAGTAGTAGTAGTAGTAGTAGTAGTAGTAGTAAGCATAATAATTATTATGAATTGTTATAATTATAATTTAAAATACAAAGATACTACCAATAGTTTTTGTCTGAATTGAATTTTTTTTTATAATTTTTATTTGTATGTGTATATGCCCTTAATTCAGTAAAAAAAGCTTTTCATAACTTAGTAGAGGCTTTGATTTCAACTGACTTTAGGGCCTTGCTCACGTGCCCAACAGTAGCAAATTGGCAGTGATGGGACTGAAACTAGAGAGCTTCTGGTCAGAGATTCTTAACCATTTATCTAAACCATTTAGTTGTTACACAAAATAATTTTTACTAAATATCGTACTCAAGACTTATTTTCACTAACACTCACACTAACATCGTATACATGAGTTCAATCTAAGTTAAAATAAATTATTTGACTTTCAAATCTTTCTCAACAGTGTTTGTGACATGTCCGTGGTCACTGGAAGTACAGTTCGTTCTTATCACGGGCAGCTGGATAAACTACGTAAAATACCTCGATTTCTCTCCCTCTTTGGGTATTATTATTATTATTATTATTATTATTATTATTATTATTATTATTATTATTAATATTATTATTATTATTAATATTATTATCATGACTAACTGACAATATTGTTGACCTCTCTAATTGAAAAGTACTTTTTTGGCCCCATCCAAATATTTTAAATGTATAATACATAATCTTTTTTCAAACAATTATTCGTCCTAAATGTGTATAATCTATTTTTATTATTATTTTCAACGTATGATTTTATTCATCAGTTTTAAATTTAATCTTTGTCTAAGCTTGCCGTTTGTCGCTGTGAGATTGTTTCCTTTGACTCCTAAAAGAAAATGTAAATGCACATTTCATAAACATTAGACAAGATGACCCCAAAACAAATAGTCCACCAAAAACTGTTAAAGTGTATTGTTCGTTACTGGTTCAGGGCAAAATAAATAATTATAATTTCTTTTTTTAAGTTGTTTTTTTCTAATTGTTTTTGTACTCGGTCACTCGGTATGTGTCATGATTTCAATGTAAACTTGACATCGACAAGAAATTTCCAGTTTAAAGTATATAATATTAATAAGTTATGGGGGATCTTGGTATGAATGGGTTTTAAAATCCTCCACGTTACTCCAAGTGTGTGTAAAGGTACTTTGGGAGATTGCGTTGGATGTTAGAATGCAGGCGTAACAGATGTTTATCGTCTTGGCAAAAAAAAATGCAGTTTAGTATTTCGTATAATATTTTACTTTACTTTTACAAGTGCGATTGTTGCGCACATGTGCCAATGATGATACACATTTGCTGAGATTCGAAATACATGTATGCGAAATGGTGGGGGGATGCTTTAAAATAGTGAAGCAAACCATGATTAAAGCACCACTATGATGCCCCATAACAACTGTATTTAGTGTTTAAACCCATTTACAACAATATATTTTCAATTAATTTTAAACCAACTTGATATAATTTTTAACTATTTTGCTGTGCAGTTTGCAGTGCAATGTTAGTAACTTATTAATGAGTAACAGTGCAACGTTTTGAGTAGTTTTTTTGTATGTTAAGTTTTTAAAAAATATTTTTTTCACTGTGAAAAGAAGACAAAATAGTACAATTGTGTTGATGAACAAACAAACAATCTATCTACGTGTAAAAATATTAATAATAATTTTGAACAACGCAAATCAAAACATTTATCCGTTGAAAGTTCATATAAACAGGTTCCGCATGTATAATATTCTTGGTTTCTTGTACAGCAAAAAAGAGGGAACCAAAGGGCACGAAGAGGGCAAACGAAAAAGATAACAAAGGTGAGTGGCCTCCGATGGTGAGCAGAACCGAATGAATGCCTGAAGTGGAGCTAGGGGCGAGCTGAAGGCGGAGACCGGCGTTTGACCCCAGCAAGATAGAAGCTGCGCAGCTCTTGACATGCTGACCCACGCCTCGCGAGAATTCATTTGGGTCTGAACTTTAGGTGAACCGAGAATGGGGAGAGCGAGGTGGCAGGTTTGAGCTGTTTGAGGAAAGGTCCAGAGCAAACCGATCCGCCTGTGCAAATATTGAGGCAGTCCGTCAGATGACTTCGGGGATGAAATCGAACTGTCAACCCCGCGTAAACTTTTGGGAAAGAGGTGAGGCCGCAGGGGGGAGAGGGGAAAGAGAATTTGTTTCCTCAAATGTTCTTTAAAAACGACCCAGAGTCTTTCCGTTCTTGTTCTTACTCATTTCCACACTACTCTCCAAACAAGTTAAGAACGATCTCTCGAGAGTTAATGTGTGTGTGTGGGCTTGCCGAATAAAACTATTTTTGGCAGAACTCACCGCTCCCCAAATGACCACAGCCCTCCCCCACCTCCCAAGTGTGTTGCATACATTGCACACAAGTGAATAGTTTTATTAAAAAGCCATAGAATTTAAGGTCCGGGTCCAAAGGTATATCCCAGACAGTACACCAATCCATTTATTTTAAAATAAAATTCATTTTATTTAATCCATTGGCCTTGTTTTTGAACATTAATTTATGATGTATACTAGTGTACTAGAATTGGCTAAATAACCCTGTTACTGTTGCTAATTTTGTGTGATGCTGTCAATTTTAGTCCTTTTAGATTATCAAACCATGGCTAATATTAAGCTTCTTGGCTGAGGCATTCAGGATTTTATTTAATATCTGCTAGTCCTTGATGAGGTCAGTTAACCTCATCAAGGACTGTAATTAGAACAAGTTGTACAGGGTCATTGGAAGAAAAATAGCCCAAACTTGTCAATAAAACACAACCTTGTCTTATATTATAGATAAGGTACTTTTCTACATGGCTGTCTGTGTCTGTGCCAAACCCACCCCTGTCATGTGCTGACACAATATCTCTTTTAAAGTAGAAGAAGAACAATTTATTGAAACAAAAGCCAACTACAGTGGTGGGTATATTCAAACCAAAATGTCACTGTCTCAATAACTTGGCATGTGCCCTTGAGCATCAAGTACAGCTTGACAATGATGTCACATGCTACCCCAGTCTCCAGTCGTTCCCTAATGATGCGACTTTGATGAACTTATGAAATGATGCCTCTGTTGTTCATGAAGATGCACAGTGAATGGATTAATATTCAAGTAGTACGGGCTTGTCACTGTACCACTCTACCAAGTGTAGAGCAGTTGATGTCTCCAACATTGCTGGTGGCCATCATTTCTGCTCAGCTTAAATCGACTTTTATCGGTGAAAAGCACTGAGGCCCACTTCCATCTAAGAACATCCTGCTTGAAGCTTCGCTATGGCAAGGTATTGTTGATCACTTGTTAAGTGTTGTCTTGGTCTCATGATGTCAAAATGTGAACAGCATGATGAGGAGGACTGTTTAAAGACCAATTGTAATTGAACCAGGAAATGTATTGGTTGATTCATGGATCAAATACCTGGTGTAAATTTTGCTTGTTAAGAACAGCACGTTTTGCAAAAAGTACTAAAACATTGAACAGTTGGAAGTGTGCATTCAAAAGTTTAGAGATGGTCCAATGCATTCACCTGAAAATGTTAGAGTGTAATTTAGGTTAATCCTGAAATTTCCATTGAAAGCCAAATATCCCAAACTTTTTGTGAATAGTGTATTTCCTTTTGCTTTCTGATTTTTGAAGAGCACTGTGTTTTTTCCTCAGGTTATTGTTGTAGCCTCTTCTTTTTCATTGTGATTGACAAATTAAAGAATTTGTTCTATGAGTATGTACTTCTGTCAAATACATTGCTAGTCAGTGTTTCAAATTACTAAGAAATAAAACAAAACTTAAAATTTCAATAAAAAATGACTATGTTTGATTTTAAGCAGACCAATGTCTTTCTTTTTGTCTTCCAACCATTTACTTGTAGTACAGGGTGTTGTCAGGCCATTTTTAATTAAAAATTTGAAAGGTAATTATCAAATGGTGCAGTTTACTGCTCACCTTTTTTCATTTCGTTCAATATTTGGAATGAGGACTTTTGTGGAACAACAAACGCATCTCTGAAAATTATTGTTGATTGAACATTTTTTACTATTCTTCTAATTATTACAATTTTCTATTAGAAAATTTTGAACAAAGAAAAACTAGAAAAGTTGCCTAAAACAACAAAGCCAAAAAGGTGACAATAAACATATAACACATGGAGTAAATAGCCCAAAAGCTGTGACATTGAATAGAATAAAACATTTATACAAACTTTAAAAGAACACTTTGTATGGTTTGATACATTTAATCGATGCCTACACATACACAGCAATTTTACCTGAGCAAGTAAGTTAGGGAAGTTTCCCTTTCATCTCTCTAAAACCACATTCATCAAACTATTGGAAATAACATTTCTTAAATGTTATTATTAAAACATACCAGAAATAAACTTTATCGTGATACTAAAAGTTAATCCTAAAAGTTTTTTTTACAATGACATTTATTTTACAAAATCAAAGTTAGACTTTTTTTTTTAATCTTTAAATCTATATTTTGCAAGTGTGCTTAAACTAACTAGTTAGTTACCTTAACTGCTAAGGTAGTTAAGTAGTTAGCTTTTAGCAGTGTAGCTATTAGCAGTGATTGGATTCCCATAAGGCTGAATACACTCTGTATTGAAAGTGTGCACTTTAACAATGTGTAAATAAATTACTGTTCACATTATAAGCAGTATTAGCGAGAATGATTTTATACAATTACAAGGAAAATCTCTCTAGCCAATCACAGACCGATCGACAAAGTTCCCCAACATTCTAAAGGTTCTAGTGCAGGTGTTTTGGTGAAACAGCACCAATTTCTGTTCCAATCTGTCCCTGAATAAAATGACAACAGAATACTTTATTATTCTTAATTCTGCATTTTTACTGTGTTTTAGTGTTTATCAGTTGTCTCAGTTGTTTCGGAATATTCTGAGAAACATTTATCATTATGGAACTGGTTATTATTGAACTTAGACGAAATTAAACAAGAGGTTCTAAAACTAATAATAATATTAATAATAATAATAATAATAATAATAATAATAATAATAATAATAAAGTCATTCGCGAGTTCAACTGAAGTTGACGACGACCTCAGGATCAAGTCTTAATGCTGTGACCTCCAGTCTCGACGCAGGGGAACGGTGATCAAAGCCCGTTTAGGGGGTACAGGACAAACGCCCCGAACAGCATGACAGGAGTGGGCACCAACTGTGCCAGCAGATGGTCAGAAAGTACCTCTCTCAATACCTCTCTTAAAGTTACAATAATGTAATAATTACATAATGTAATAAATAAGAAATCAC
>JAYDZG010000023.1:8170890-8184477 GCA_034509265.1 Microcambeva bendego
TGCATCAGATTTTTTAGGAGGTCAAAAATGAATTCTGTGCTGTGGAAAAATAAGTGTGTTCTAAAAGCCTAAAAGTGCGCAAATGTAAAAATGTCACTGGGAGCCCCCCACGCCACCCGTGTTAATATTATCACCTCATTTACCTAAAATCTGAAAACATTCTTCAATAAATATGATACAAACACTTCGTTGTGTCTTTTTAAAGCATGCGATCCCATATGAACGCTAAAAAGACAAGCATTAAGATGCACATAAAACACTTTTAGCTGAATAAGTCAGTAAAATATTTTTAATTATTTGAGGTAGACACATTACATGAAATAATATACAGACAAACTAATAAAACTCAGCAAGTCTGTTTGTACACTCTAAAATAAATCATATATATAAGTCTAAAAGTGTAACAATTAAAACTACATAAAAACCCTGTATTTTCCTCCACAAATAAACTCTCCAATTATTTTTTAGAAAAAACCTGGTCCATGGCGTCAAACTTTTTCGGGACATAAACCCACAGTATTACGTGTCAAGCAAATCCTGATTCATACAAACTAATTGGCTGATGTCATTATTAATCATAACCACTATTTGTTCAGTGATTATAAATATTTCATTACAATATTACCAATGACATGTACACCGGAGGCACAAAAGTCTAGTAACTGCATAGTGCAAACAGACCGATTAACCCTTCAAATATTGCTAGGTCTGCTGTCCACAAAGAATACTCAAGCACACATCCAAATACTCTAAAACTTTACAAAGTTAACTGTTGCTTGTATTGTCGCCCTGTATTTCTGAACGTTTATTACAATGTTTGCAAACATGCTAAAAGTGCATAATTCACGCAGACATTCGTACGAAACCCTTAATTCGTATATTTTATTAACATTACCCATGTGGTTTATCTTAAACAAATGTTCATATTAATAATTCTAGTCACTTTGTAAACAAATCGTACGAGTCCTGATTTTGCATGATGAACGTCTGTTTGGACATCGTTTGGAATGTGTAAGAAAATACTATTTTAAATTAAGAAGTTCTCTAATTCATTTGCTGGTATAGTGCGTTTAATTGGCTTATTTATTTAAGTCTCAGGACTTGGAGATGTGCCTGGAGATGTTGATGTGGAATGATCTGAGTTTTCCTCTGAGTCTTTGCATAAGATCGATGAGGATGTGGCGAGTCCCTCCTTTTCACGCTTCTTTTGCTTCATTCTCCGGTTCTGAAACCAAATCTTTACTTGAGTCTCGTTCAGTTCGAGCGTAGCTGCGATTTCCACCCGCCGTGCCCGGGTCAGGTATTTGCTAAAGTGAAACTCTTTTTCGAGCTCTGTTAGCTGTCTCGTTGTGAAATTTGTGCGGATTGTGTTTGAAGGACCCAACCCGTATTCGGTTATTTTTGCTGTGGAAAAAGAGAGATTTTAGTGTTAGTAACACTAAACGATGACTAATATTTTGTAACATTGTTTAGAAAGTGCTGGAGTACATTTGTACGTGCCTTGCAATGGGCAGGGCAGGGTGAAACTAAACAATAAGAATGCATATTTAGGATAAACAAATAAACACAACCCACCAGTTTTTGGAGGGTTTCTTTTAACTTTCATCCATTCAAAGGTTTTGCCTGGTATTTGTTCTGAGCCTGTATCTTTCTCCTCACAGGATGATAGTTCGGGATATGATCCATGACTGTAGAGGTGTTGATCTTGGCCTTCGCAACTGTTCATATGATACGGCGCTGTCGGGACAGCACCCTGTGTGCCGCAATACGCACCGGCCAAAGAGCCATAACTAGGTCCCACATTTGAAGAGGCGTATCCAGAGGGCTGAAAGTACATTCCATCTTGATCGTGGTTCATAAAATACTGGTGATGGCCATAGTCCGTAGTGGCTGCTGCCTGTGGTCCATAGCCTGTGCCACAATAAGGGAGGCCAATGCCACTTGTGTGGGTTTGGTGCTGGTGATGTGCGTAGCCTCCACTCTGGTGCTGATGTTGAGCAGTGGAAGGCGGCGAGCTGCCCCCGACGAAAAGTCGTCCATCAGAATTATAGCTGTCACCGGACTGAAAGGGGCCCGCGAAAGTCTGATCCAGGTGATGGTATCCAGTTTTAGTGTTGGAGTAAGAGTTTGTTCCCCTGTTAGAAATTGTGTATTCCAAGAACGAGTTCATTCTGGAACTGTCCATGCGCAGCTAATGGAAGAGTGTCTGAGCTACAACTCCACAGCAGTATGTCATGAAAAAAAAACCCAAACGCTTACCTCCAGAGTATTTGCCAGTGCTTTCCTATTACACATCTTCACCTCAGCTGCTGGTCACGTGATCCCTTACGGCGCCAATAGTGTGGGGACCTCCAGAAGTTTGTCAGCGCACGGCGACCATCCATCACTCGCTTGACATTTGCATGACAAAGCCACTTCAATCAAACTGGCCCATCAATCTGATAACAGCACGAATATGTCAAGCCCCGCGTGAAAGGCTTTCCCGAAAAAGAAAAAAACGAAGAAAGGATACAAATACCCTTTTTTAAGATTTTAAACCTTTCTTTCCTATACGCTTCCTTACTGGCTCAAATTTATTTTTTGTATTGCAAAGTATTACATAGCGATGTGAATGTGTTGCACTTACTCGTTATAGTTGCTCTGGTATGATACGATAGCCTCTAATCTTCTGATTGTAGAAATGTGTTGTGTAGTTTAATTTTTCTATTGAAATCTCTAAATATGTTTAAAGCTGTAGCTTTATACCGCCACCTTAGAGTTCCATGGTCTACTTGGGGTTGGTTTAATTGAATCACGGACAGATCTATAACCAAAACTAGGTTTAATTGACAGCAAAACTTATGCTTAATTCAAACAAAAGAAAAACAGTTTTCTCATGAACAGCTAGTTTATAATAATAATAATAATAATAATAATAATAATAATAATAATAATAATAATAATAATAATAATGTATTATTATTATTAGTAGAAGTAGTAGTAGCAGTAGTAGTAGTAGTAGTAGTAGTAGTGCTGTATATATTATTATTTTTTCTTACTGGAAGCACTATATTTTACTGCCATCAATACATAAACCAATTTATCTCTCACTCAGTGAAGTCGTCCACACTTAGCTTGACATGCGTTGGCGGAGGACAGGGAAGGAACGAAAGAACTACAGCTAATTATTAATGAGGATCACAATAGTTTAGAAAAGCTTCCTCTTCATAAAAAGGCCCACGCTCAAACTAGGGGGTAAAAGGACCGCAGCTACATACTATTTGTTCATAGGTACACGGAAAGACAAAAGTTACTAACAATTTAACACCCACAGTAATTTGTAACTTGTCAGGATGTTTGATTTGATGTCGTATTTTTTGAGAAGCTGTAGTTACGAGAAGTGTTACAATTTTCATTCATTATTGGGAAGTATTTTTTTTATTTACAATAAATACATAAAAAACAACCACGAAAGCATTTTCTCGTATCTCATTACTGAATCATCTCATAGATTTAGATTCCTTATTTTATTGTAACCTTTATTATACGTTAAATACATGTTCATATACACATTTAACCGATGTATGCCACAGTCATCGCACGTTTTGGCAGTAGGTAGGTGCGCAGTCTCTCTAAAAATAAAAAAAAAGTGATTTAATAAAAAGAACATTCCATGAACGTAATATATGCGAAACCAAGTTGTGTTCCATTCAACAACGTAAAAGTACTTTTTTCAAGCACACTATACGATTTTATGTGCGGATTGAGACACAGCCTTTCATTCCGGGTAAGACGTTTTTTCTCTCTATGTAGCCAATAACATCAATGTTCAATTCAATATTTCATGTTGGGTAGTTGTAAGTATTCTAAAAGGTGTTCTTAAATATTAATAAAATATTATTTTTATTTGTTCTCTATGCATATTCTACTTTATTTTCTCAAATATTATTTGTCATTGGCAGGTGTTTTATTGTACATGTATTAAAATTCATTGGGCAGTTGTAGTCTAGTGGTTAAGGTACAGGACTGGTAAAAAAAAAAGACACTGGTCCAAGCCAATCACTACCAGACTGTCACTGCTGTGCCCTTCAGCATGTCCCTTAACCTTCAAATACTTGTATTTGTAAGGTAAAGTCAAATTGTAAGGCCCTTGTAAATGTAAATATTTTCAGTATTTCGCATGTACAACCCACAGCATGGTTCAGGCTTCTATTCTATGATCCGAAATATGTTGTCACATATAACTGTAATGACACTGCATCATAAATATTTGGCACTAACTTGACATAATATTCATTTAAGCTTCACCACTGCACAACGTCAAAATGCCATGCAGAGCATGAGATTACTGATAACACGCTGCAATGTAGTAGGAGTCTGATTACTCACCACCTGTAAATGCAAGTTGGATAACAGTGCTTATTTTTTAACTGGTGTCTTCACTTTAAATGCCTTGCTTCAAACTTTGGAGCTCAGCATGTCAGCCCATAGTAAGTCCTTTCCATAAGTTTTTTTTAACTAACAAATTTTCCAATTTGATAGACTGCTGTATAATATATCTAAGAGTAGATTTAGAGACTTGATGATGGTATCTTAAAAATATGGAGCAGTGGCTTTAAAAGTGCTAAAGGATGAAGTATTTAAAAGCCACAACTTCTGCAAAAAAAGATAACTGATTTAACTATGATTTAAGTAGAAAGTGAATGGCACCACAAACACCTTGCCAAGTTCAGGGTCTTTCTCATAACTGGTTAATCAGAAAGTTTACAAGTGCAAGTATAGCTTAGTTTATCAGAGATGGAGTCTGTGTGTGAGCTACAACAATCTTACAAGCTTTACATAAAGTTGGTCTATATGACAGAAGAGTAGGGCTAGACATAGCCTAGTGTTTAGGGTACAGGACTAATAATGGTTCAAACCTCAACACTGCTAGGTTACTGCTGTTGGGCCCTTGAGCAAGGCCCTTAACCCTCAACCCTCAATGAATGCTTAAGGCCATTAACCCTCAAAGACTATGTACTGATTTACTGAAAATGTAAATGCATGGAAGAGTGATGTGGCCAAGTACATCCAAACTCCAAACATGTTTTCCCTTGTTAAACAGCTGAGAACGGGCAGAATTGCACCTCCCTGCACAAAAACATCTATGAACAACTTATCTGAACAGTGGTTTAAGGATTGGAAGGTGGGTGTGTTTTAAAATTACTACTGAACAATACTGCAAGAAACAATAGACAAATTGTCTCAAAATCTAGCCATGTAAATAGGTAGGTAAATCTAGGTATATACGTATACGTTTATGTATATCTTGCTGTGCAAGTACCAAGTCTATACTTAATCATTCATAATGTTTCACAAGATACATTCAAAAAGCTATTAAAACTCCAACCTGAAAGGTCTTATTAAGATCTAAGCATTTACATTGCTTACTTTGGCAAGTGTGGCTAGATGCATCATATTTGCATTACTCATTCTTGAAATCCACCTATTGATATTTTGAGTTAACTGGAACTTGAAAATCCAACTCTCAGATCAAAAGTATAAAACCATGTTAAATAAATAGTTTATCAGTGCATACCATTGACATAAAAATAGAGACATATGTGAATCCTTTTGGCTGCTCCTCTAAGGAGTAGTACAGCGTATTGTGGTCCACATTATTGATTTTGCATGTGTTTTTTTGTTGTTCTTGTTTTTGTTGTTATCTTGGGCCATTCAATGCACTAGGGGCTAGGGTGACGCCCAACCGACCCATGTTAATGGCGAGATTGGAAGGGAGGGATAAAAAATATAAATATATTTTTTAGATTTAGATTACTCTTTTCATCACTTTGCAGTGAAATTGTCCTCCACATTTTAACCCAATCCATGCAGTGAAACACATATATACACTCTAGTGAACACTAGGGGACATGCCCAGAGTGGTGGGCAGCCATAGCCATGGTGCCCGGGGAGGTTACATGCCTTGCTCAAGGCCACTTCAGTCGTGACCTGTCAGCTCTGAGAATCAAACCAGCAACCTTCTGATCACAAGCCCAGTTCTCTAACCACCAGGCCATGGCTGCCTTAATATAGTGTATTTAAAGTGTTTTTAAACCAGACAGTTCACATTTCAACACAACAATGACCACAAGCATGACCGTAACATCGCTGCAGCTGCTTAGGGGCAAAGCTGCATTTTCAAGGCCTTGACAAAGCTCAGACATCTGCAAAGAGAACTGAAGACATGTTACCCTGGAGGACCCATCCCAAACAGCAATTGGTACTGTAAACTGTTAGTATCCTGTTTATGTTTAACATAGCTTCTGGAGGAGCTCTTTTTGTGTGACAATTTTAATAATTCTCTCTTCAGTATTTGTAATAATTTTACATTTTCTGACTATAAATTGTTGTTAGGCAGAGAAGAGATCAGCATTAGGAGGGCACATTTAGCCAGTCATATATAGAGGACTGCTTAAATTCCCTTTTGGCAGACCTGAATTCCACTAGTATAAATTTCTGACGCCTCAGTGATGTAGCTAAGCATCAAAGGGCTAAGCATCAAACGTTATGGATTTGCTAGTTAGTGACTCACTTGCTGAGAAAAATGTTTAGCAAAAATAAATTGACAACTCCAAAAACACACTAACAGCAACATTAAATCTGGCTGCTGGTACAATGTAACTTACTAAGCTTGCTATTCACATTTGCACTAATGACAATATAAGGTATGACAAAGTCACAAATACCAATAATAAAAAAAATTGTAAAATCACTATTTGAAGCAATAGTATGTTCTAACCTTTATCAGTTTGGCAGGTAACTAAACCTACAGCAGGTTATTATTGATGATGTATTTTGAAATAACGATCACAAAACAACATTGTTTTGGTAGACAACTGGTCCACTTTTGAGAGATTTTGTCATTTTTAAAGACCTGGGCTTTTGATGTGAGATGATGTCCAGCCCTAATAAAAGGGAGCTGCTCTTTTTTCTTGAAGCATAGCTGGCATGCTTTAAAGTGCCACTGGCAGATAATGTTGGTCTTATCCAGAGCCAAGACTAGGCACAAAGTCCAGAGCCAAGACACAAACTCGCTAAACTACATGATTGATTTTGTTGTCTGCACCATTTGTAAACAAAAATAGTGTAGGCAGCTTACACTTCTACTAATCCTAATTAATTTTTAAGTATTAATGAAGTGGCTCTTCTCATAAACAGTGGGGTAAAGCCCAGAATCAGAAAAAAAGTGGGCACAGAATGAAAAATGCAAATAAAGTAAAATGCAGTGTTTCTTATATTTGGTTTGACTTTTATGTCATTTCAGAAAGTTTGAATCCAAGATATTTCATGTTTAATCTGCTCAATGTAAGTTAGTTACAAACTCAATCCCTTGGTTTATTACCATTTCTGCATTTTAGGCCTGCAACTCATTCCAAAAAACAGGGACAATTGAGGGCTAGTAATTAGGTGGGAGAAAAAATACTAAATAATAATGTGATTCCAGAAAGGTGATGGCAATAGGTGATTGTAATCAGGGTTTGGTACAAAAGCACCATCCAGGAAAGGAGTCTTGATGAGCAAAGATGAAGTGTCTCTAGTTTGTCGACAAATTATTGAAATATTTAAAAACAATGTACCTTAAAAGATTGAAATGGATTTGCCTATTTTTCCCTTTACACATGAAACGAATCAAACCTTTGTCAAGCACTATTCAGAGTTACATGCACAAATGTCATTTTAAACTTCACTTTGCAAAAAAGAAACCTTATGTTAATCACGTCTAGAAGCAGCACAGACTTCACTGGGCTCTGGACCTTTTGCATTTTCACCCAATCCGTGCAGTGAAACACACATATACACACTAGTGAACACTAGGGGCAGTGACCAGAGCAGTAGGCTGCCCTCACCACAGTGCCTAGGGAACAGTTAGGGGTTGCTTGCTGACCTTGCTCAAGGACACTTCAGTCTTGACTTGTCAACTCTGAGAATCAAACTGGCAACCTTCCGATAACAAGCTCAGTTAAGCAGGTCACGGCTGCCCCCTAAAATGGATCATCACACAGTAAATATGTATTGTGGTCAGATAAATCAGCATTCCAGGTTCCTTTTTTGGAAAAAAAATACACCATATGCTCCAAACCAATGAAGACTGTTATCAGAAGCCGGACTTTTATCAGTAACTGGTCCAAAAGCCAAGCTCTGTCATGGTATGGGGCATTAATGCAGAAAAGTACATTGAGATCTTAAAGCAACATTGTTGCCTTCAAGAAGTCAGCTTTCCAGAGACGTCCATATATTTTTCACCAAGAAAATGCAAAATTACATGCTGCACACATTAAAAAAACAGGGCTTTGGAAGAAGAGGGTTTGGGTAGTGGACTGGCCTGCTTGCAGCCCTGAACTGTTCCCAGTACAGAATGTTTGGATAGTTTTGAAATGGAAAATATGGCCCGTACTGTTGCACATCTTAAGAAGTGTTTGCCAGTAGAATAAGACAATGTAAAGGTAGAAACAATAAATCACTTGTTATCCTAAAACACGTTTTAGGTTTGGTAAAAAGGAATGGCAACATTACACAGTGGTTAGTGTTTTACTGTCCCGTTGTTTGTTGAAATTGCCTTCTGCACTAAATAAAATCCATAAAAATCATTTAATTGAAACCCAACCGTAGTACCAAAACTGCATTAAGTGTAGTTAATATTTATCATTTTACTAATTATAATAATTTTACATGATATATTGTTTAGAGAATAGGGGTCAATGAACTAGCACACTCCATGTTTAAATGTCTGCCTACCCTCTTAGCCTTATCAGTTCTAAATTATCTGAAGCTGAAGGGTTTTACTGGGTCACTACTCAGTTTTTTGAACTACCAAGTTTTTTTCAAACATGGCGTCCATTTCCAATGTTTTGCGGACAACACACAGTTGGCCACTGTGGTCTTGGGAATTGAAGTACCATTCCAAAAAACACATAAAGTTCGGTTTGATGCGCATCTTTGGCATTTTGAGCCTTCCCTGTGTAATGTTTGGTGTTCTCCTTTGTGCTCTTAAAACTGTGCTTAGAGACACTGCAAACATTATTTCAATGAAACATATTGATTCACCATACTATCGAGGCAACTTCAATGAACTACAATAAAGTTGTTCAGTGAAACATTTGAAATATTTTCTTCCAAACTTTGTCAGGCCCAAATTTCTGCAAATTTGCTTTGTATGTACGCCTGGGCCGCATTTCACCAAGTCACCTGTATTTTGTCCTCTGATCACCTATATACAAATAAGATGCAAACACTGTGCAAAGGTGTTGTCATTTTAGGTGGGTGAGCAACAAGTGGTGGTGGGTCATGCACGACTGAATCTGAAGTGCTTTAACCAGATATGCATGCCAACATTTCCATACAAGCAAAGCTTTTGTCATCAGTGGGAATATGGGTATTAACATGGAGCGCAATCCCTTCAAACAATTTCTACCGTAGTGGGTAAAAACATGCAGTTTCTTATTGTTTGATTTCTATAATAGTCTAACAATGACCAACAAAAATAGCAAGCAGCTTTATCATTAGATTAATGCTTTAAAATAAAAGCACAAAATACTAAAACACAGCTGTTAGTAATGGTACAGAACTAGGATTTCAAGGCAGAACAGTGCACTTAGGATTTCTACTATAGGTCCAGATTTGACTCAACACCTGTGGCTTTTAAGAATAATTAAGTTAATTTATAAATTCTTCAGGTAGTTTACCCTTAAAGTTTGGAGTGGTTTACCTTAGCATGGCCTTATATTATTCATGTAAAATAATACAATTCATATCAATGACATGAACTGCAAATTGCTCACAAACATTAAACCAGTTATAATCTGGCATCAATAATACTGCAATACTTTGAGAATGCATCTTACCAGGCCTGGATATTTTTACTCATGCATTTTTCTTACTAATTCTGCTCAAAGCTTTTAGTGGGTCTCATGATAGACTATATGGCATTAATTACTGTTTTACCGTATATAAGGCCACTATCTTACAGGAAAGTGGAATTAGATACCCCTCTCAGATTAAATTATTCTCTGTTCTATTTAATGGTAAGGAAATGGCATTAATTTTATTGGTGCAACATTTGGCAGGTAGGAGGGTAGACAAGAAAGTAGACATGCAGACAGGCAACTAGGTTTCATTTGCTGAAACTGGAATTTGATTACAGGCATTTGTACATATGTGGAAAATTAACACATTTCTAGACATTGCAAAGAGAGTAAATAATGTGTGCAATTATGTATGTGTAACCTTAGTTAATATGTAAGTTAATTAAATAAAAGACATGTTAGTTTCAGTTTTCAGGTAAAATATGTTTTATGTAATTGAGTAAAAGTCATATAATGTGTGCCATGGACCTTTGATTTCATTTTATTGAATATGACTGAGCACACTATGACCAGGGTTTTCCAAGCAATGGTCTTTAAATGCTGCCATCCAAGACTTAAGCCACTGTATATGAAATGAAACATAAGGCCAAATTTCAATTTAGATTTAAGGTGTCAAATATCAGGCATGGGCTTCTGTATTGGCATCCTTTACTTGTATTATATTGTAAAGCTTGTTTGACCACGGACAGTCTTACTCAACAGACTTTGAGTCATGGCAGATGCAATGTTTCATTGGTTATTTATTAGATCTGATTGTACAGGCAAATTGATGCTCTTTAGTGGGCGGGAGCATTCAGCCCCACTATGCAGATACAGAAAAGTCACAGGCTTTAGTAATTGTCAATGATTGTTTTCCCCTTTTCCAGATTTTTGGCAACCCTGTACTATAAACAGTGTTGTCAACCTCATTAATGGTCACTGAACAACTAACAGTTGTTTTGACCCTTTTATTTTCTTTATATTCTAAATAAACTTAAAATATTATCATTATGATCATTATCATTACATTTACAACATGTCCCAGAAATGTGTACCAACTTAAAACTTTGGTTTTGCAGACAGATAGATGGACAGACAGACAGACAGAAAGACAGACAGACAGACATATAGACAGATAGATTTTTATTTTCCTTTTTCGTACTGAAGAATTGTTCTGCACACAAATTAATCTGCAATTATGAAATGATTATTTGTTAGAAACCATTGGGGTTATAATTATTGTATTATTGTTGTTGTTTGAATATTAAATAATAATTAATATTATTTCTTGATATTAGATATGTATTCACTTCATAACCTTGTGTTCCAGTATTTTTGGGCCAGGTCCAACCATAACTCTTTGGTTATTGATTGCTGTGTTCAGACCTCATCATTAAGCAAGACATATGTTTAAAGTGTTTGAACCTAAAATACTAAAGTCTAATGGTTCAGAATATTTCGTTTTAGCGCCAAACACAGCTTGTTATTATGTGGCTGCCGCTTTATTGTTCGTGTCCCTCATTTTGCTTGCAGCGCCATTTTAGGTCGCTCAGTTTAGAGTGAAAGCACCCGAAAGCACTTCTTCTGGCAGGGTTACACTACTGTTCTTACTGAACACTAAGAACAAGGAGAAGAAGACAAAGAAAAAAATATTATTATTATGGTTGCTGCTGCTGCTGCTGTTTTTGTTGTTATTGTTGTTATACAATCGAATTATTAAAATGTAAAAAAAAAAATTCCACCTAAATGTATTATGGTCACATTATGAAGGCACTCATTTTAAAAGATTCACAATTTAAGGATTCATAGTTATTTTAAATCAAATTAAAATTAAAATATATGGATAAAGAAATACTTAAAAAAATGTGTATAATATGCTTAAACTAGAGCCATTTTCAAACGGAGGCCCTTTTTCACATCAGTTTATAATCGTATAAAATATGAGGGGTAAACACTAGTATTACGTCACCACAATTTCTATTACAAATTAAAATACTAAAATAAATAAATAAAATGGTAATATGAAATCTAGTCGTTTATAATAATAATAATAATAATAATAATAATAATAATAATAATAATAATAATAATAATAATAATAATAAGATGGTTACTTTAAAATCATTGTTGATAAATAACAATACAGCCACTCGGTTGCGCAGGTTAAGTGGGTAAATCATTCACACTTGTTCTGGCTTATAAATGATTTATTTTCAACTATGAAAATAATGTACAATAAATAATTTTCAATTTACTATTAAACAATTTCAATAAATAAACTAATTCTAAAATTCATCAGGAGCATTGATCACTCCCCTCCCCCACACTCCCAAAAGAAATTCTAAAAATCAGTGAGACTAGCATTAAATCTGGCACATTACCTGAGAATTCAACGATTGAGTTTCACGATAAAATGTCCCAATGTTTAGTTTTAAGTTGTCATACGCTAAACTAAAAATTCCAATAAAATACCTGAAATTGGAAGGCCCAATCACAATGTGGATTTTTTATAACAGAAGATCTCAATACTGGAAAAGCAATGGATGGACTGCCTCCGTTACAGTTTCAATGTATAATAGACTACTTCTTGCCTACCCAAATAGCAGAGGGACGTTGAATCCACGTTAATTCACCCATAATTCCGTTGAATCAACATTGATCCAACGTCCATTTGCGTCATTTGCTATCTGGGTATTATATGGGATGTAATTCGATCTATGTCTCAATCAAAACTGTAAATGTTGTAAATCTATGGTACAAAGGGTACTTGTAAACAGGTCAAAATCCTCCTCGGAGAAGTCTACGGGACTATCCAGTGAGCTTTGTAAACTGGGTGATAAAGCGTCCGAAATATGTAGGCAAGAGTCAGCAGAAAAAAAATTCACATCGGGTAGTGCGTTGGCGTTCTGTGATTGTGTGAAAGCAGGATCGATCCCTTCGGTTCGCGACTTCGCTATTGTGCCGGGGTTATCCACAGTAGGCGTTGAGTAAGGGGGCGAGTGAACTGCCTTATCAGGGCCATCTGCAGACTGGGTCTGGATTGGCTGGCTGTCCACAGGCTTTGGCCGGGTATTGTCATCACTATTCGTGTAGGAGGCCCGTGGGCACGGTTCGCTTTCAGAAACAGCAGCCGAACCCGAACTGGGTGCTGTCGAGACCGGTGCTTCCGGTGGTGGGTTCGAGTAAGGCGAAGAGGGATCGGGACCCTCGAACGTCTCGAAACCGCTCGGTTCGCCCTCCTGTCCATCTCGGTTGTGCGTAGTTTGTCGCTTGTGCTTCATCCGCCGATTCTGAAACCAAACTTTGACTTGGCGCTCGGTTAGATCCAATAGAGCGGCGATTTCCACCCTCCTGGGCCGACAAAGGTATTTATTAAAATGGAACTCTTTCTCCAGCTCAAGCAGCTGCGTATTAGTATAAGCAGTCCTTAGGCGCCGCGATCCGCTGCCATTATCCAACCCAGCTTGTAAATCTGCAAAGATTAAAATAGTAAAAAAAACTGATTAAAATAAATTAGTCATAATCAATATTTTCTACAACGCTTTTAGAATAGTTTTGGGGAAACCCGCGCACCATACATTCAGTCACGAAGAGTAAACGTTATTGCATTCTAAATAATCAAAATTAACATTAGAACACACAAGCATTCACATTACATTTACATATAACAGACCGTTTTTCCTTTAAAAAACGCATAATTTGAACATTTTTAAAAATAGAAATA
>JAYDZG010000023.1:8237886-8248490 GCA_034509265.1 Microcambeva bendego
GTGTGTGTGTGTGTGTGTGTGTGTGTGTGTGTGTGTGTGTGTGTGTGTGTGTGTGTGTGTGTGTGTGTGTGTGAATATACTAATATACTATATAACTCTCCCACTCTTGTTTTGTTTTTTTTATCTTCTTTACTATATTGTTAAATGGAGGAACAGCAAAGTAAGAATTTCATTGTACGGTGTAAATGTCTTTTTCTGCTGTGCATATTACAATAAAACTCTTGAGTCTTGAATCTTAAATATATATACATATGTGAACACTCATATGTATTGTATATGTTTGCAAATATAATTGAGGTATGTAGAGGACGAGAAACGAGAGAAACGAGCGCAACTTATAGTGATGGGAGGTTGTTTAGCAGTCTGTGTCAAAATGCTATCTACTGCAGTATTATTATTTTTTTTGCGAATTTAGCTTATCCACTTAAAGCGACGGTATGATGACCTTAAATGATGCGCGTTTTAAACTATAAATGCTTTCTTTAGCAGCTGCCCTTCGTATCAGGTCCCGCCACGACACTGTCGGATGTGAGAACACAAAATGAAATCAAGCTTAGCCACAAGGGCTGTAAACAAATGAAGGTTGACCAAGTCTCGCCAGAAATCCTTTTTGTGTCATTTTATGGCTCCCGCTATGGGGCGATTGTGTTGAGCTTCGGAAATAGAACAAAGGGTGGGCGTTAAGCGAACTGGACTGCAGCTTCTCATCTGGAAGTGCAGATCTCTCTGCTCGAGCCCCCCACTCTGCTAGGAATCCGAGGGAATAAACAACAAACGCTGTTAACAATAAAAGAACTCACCTAAAAAAAGGATTCACATTGGATTTCCCAGGCTGAAAACACGAATCTAACCGTTTTAAAGATTTACTTTATTCGCTTATTATAACAAGCATTTAGTTCTTAACCTTTCAGAAATGTATACCCTATAAAATTTTATTACAGTCATAGTACTTTATTGCAGCCACTAAAATGCGATTTTTTATGGTTGTCGACTTCCTATTCCCTCATTTGTCCGAGTTCTCACCCGTTAGTTTGTTGTTCAAATCGCTCAAATCATGGTGTCAGTATTTCGGTTTACAAATAATACATTTATACCCAAATCCGACGGGATATTTGTAAACATGGTTTCAAACGTTAAGGCTGTTGGGGAAAAAAACAATTTTTGAAGGTTTCTTTAAATCAATGACAAGTGCCCTCATCATTTCATAAAATATATTATTGGATTATTAATTAGAACGGCAAGCAATTTTAGCCAGTCGAGGGTATTCTTTTACTATGACGAACGACAATTTTATTATTATTATTATTATTATTATTATTATTATTATTATTATTATTATTATATACTGTCTTTTAATAAACTGCCTATATATTCCTGAACATAATTGCTTTTTTCAAAACGTGCAATTGCACCATGATGTTGATCATGGTGCTCGAAAAATTAAATTTGAATTATATTAACATTGATTCTCGTTTTACTTCAGGCACCTTTTTTAAAGACTGCAGTAAATGAGAACTGTAGTTAGTACACACGATCATACATGTGTGTCTGTGTGTGTGTGTGTGTGTGTGTGTGTGTGTGTGTGTGTGTGTGTGTGTGTGTACTGTACTGCAGTACTGTTCGTGAGCATAATACTGAAATAAATAAATTACCATCCAAGAAACAATATTCCAAAATCTAAACCTTTAATATCGTCCATGAGTGTTTGGCTAACTGTTTAGCTTTTTAATTAATACTGTTCATGGACAACATAATTCATCACTCCAAGGTAAAGATGCAGATAGGTATGTACCCGTCCAAGCATATTTTAACAGAAGGTAGAATTTTGAAGAAAAACATGGGCCACCACTGCAGACCAGTCTAAACCATACAATATATATTAAAATTCCGAACAAAAACACATTAGAGTTTCACTTAAATCTATTAACACTTTTAACTTTTACAGTGTGGTCATGATGTAAACAAAGGATGAGAGTAGAAAAAGCAAAATCTTTCATCATCATATTCAAGTAATATGCTAGATCTTAATGCCCTTCTTTTTCAAACAAACATATTTTACTGACGTATTTTTACCGTATTTAATAAATAATAGTATAAACCTAACAATACACGTATTTTATTTTACAAACAAGCTTTTTCAAAATCAAATGAAAATGGAAATTTATACAAGACACGCTAACGCATACGAACTTTCACATACAAACGTAACATAAAACATTTAACTGGCAAAAATCTACAAACATATACACATTCATCAACATTACTTGACTTTTACATTTTAAAACTAAGAGGTTCTCGGTTGGCACTACGCAGACAGCAAAAGGACGCAAAAGGACGTCCTTTAGGAATTAAAAGCGAATTAACGTTGATTCAACGTCCGTCTGCTGTTTAGGTACGTATATTATCAACCAGAAATGAAATGCAGTTTTAGGATATGTGTGTAGTTCAATAACACATAGAATCAGATTATTTTCAAATATAATTTCATCTTTTATAAAGACTAATAATATACACAAGGTAGATGGAGATGTAGATGTATGCTATGTATAACAGTATGGAATTCATAATAATACATTACCAACAGTGGCCAAAGATAAAAATAACAAATTGGTAAATCAGTTTAATTTGAATATATAACAAAAATCCTGAAAATTTATAGTAAAATCAAACATTTATGGTAACAAAGGGTAAATGTAACATTCTTGCTTTTTGTTATGGAAAGAGATTAAGTAGCCTAATAAAAAGAATGTTTAAGTACATGTGTTTTGGGTTGGTCTGCATATCAGAATATATATTTTAAAAACATCCAGCGGTAACCAAAGTTATAAAAGGAGGTAAGGTTTGTCACAGAACATTTCCCTTTTAATCCTTAGAGTGGTCTTTATTCATTTTCTTCATTTTCATTCTCCTGTTTTGAAACCAGATTTTAACTTGTCGCTCAGTCAAGTTCAGCAAGCGTGCTACCTCGTGTCGTCGGTCTCGGGTGAGGTACATGTTAAAAAGAAATTCCTTCTCGAGCTCCAGTGTTTGATATTTAGTATACGGACAACGCTTTTTCCTAGACGAGCGAGCGTGCAACCAGTTGGCCGATGGATCATCTGCAAATGTGGAAACAAATAAGAATTAGTTTTTAACGTAAAACATTTTCTTAATTAAAGCAAAGCCCAGGTGTTTTAACACATAATTACAGTGTGCAAGCAAAAAGCACAGCAACGTTCTGCACAAACAATTGTAGTTTTTTTTTAGTTTTGTACCTTACACCTCTCTTGTTCTTATGTATAGCTTATCTACAACCAGATGATGCCCAGTTAAATCAGTCATTGTGACCGCGAACAAGCCACTTGTTGAATGGACAGTAATATTTTTAATAACATTTTTACAACCTTACGCACTAAGAATCACTATTTGCTATTTATTCATTTCTATGAAATGTGTATTATAACCTTTAACTTGGTCCTGATGCTTTAAGAATCACGACCATATAGCTTGCTGAAATGGCTGGTAAATCTGATGAGCATCTTTGTTCATCCATCATTGAAACCACCATCCCAAAACAAAGAAAATGCAGTCGTTTCCGACTTCTTAATTCTTTTTAAACCACACAATAGACTACATAAGAAGCAACAAATACTTGTCAAAGCTATAAAGTGTAATCGTGACAACGTTTACATGCTAACAAATTGTGATTATGTGCATTATTTTTATGTTATGTCGTCTGGAAGCTCTATAATATTATCGGGGTTCATACACAGTGACAATCACTGATTTGAAAGCCTTGATCACAAATAAGAATACATGTATAACGGATATATTTCATTGGATTTCGTCCATTTCTGCTAATCATAAAATTACTGCGTAAAAACTAGCCATCTGTCTGTCTGTCTCCCCACCACCACCCACCACATAAACATAAATAAAAAATCAGAGGATGTACTATAAAGTATCTTTTTTGCACATTCTTGAATATTAGAATAACATACTATGCAACAGAAAAGTCAGTCGTACAATTCTTTCAAAGCATATTAAAATATAGTTGCTTTCTAACTGTTCTTACCACTAAAGAAAAGTAGATAGGAAGGCATTGGATCTCGGTTGCTTTGTTCATTTTTACGACTGCGCTTACAGACTGTTTACTTCCTCATTTTATAACTTACTTTGATCTGGCTCCTCTTTGTCATCGCTGCCCTCACAAATATCCTTGCTGTCTTTTAAACCGGCGACACTACTGCGATTCATCTCTCGAGCTGAGGGGGACTCCAGGATATATTCGTGATGTCCTCCGATTTGTGGAATTTCCACGAAGTGTCCCAGTGGTGGCTCAATCTTAACTTGGTTTTGGCCGGACAAAGGCTCGGCTTTCGGAGCGCAGTCGAGCCATGTGCGGATGTATCGGGTGTCCGTCGAAGGGAGAGGCTGCGTTGAGATGTAGGGATGGTAGACCGATGGTAAACCGTTTGCTGAATGGGGAGTGAAAGGACTCCATGATGAACTAAACACTGGAGGCTTGGGCTGAAAGCTACATGAAGGGTATTCGGGATGTTCCCCGGTTCCTGGTTGTCTGGGGGTGGAATACTGTACATTGGAGAATCGGATGGCGCTCGGTTCTTCCCCTTCATGACTTATAATGGAATCGACGTAGTAGTTGCTCAGCGTTCCTGAAATGGACATTCTTGGACATTATACTATGCACAAATCATTGATGTAAAAATAAATGCCTCGGAAATGTATTTTCCCTCTCTCAACGACGTTTTCTTCGCTCGCCAGCCAACAAAGTAGAAGTGGACTGAAATGCTGTGTGCTTCGAGCAAAATGATTGGTCAGACCTTTCCCCGAGCCTGATAAAGAGTCAATGGGGCGTAAATCAATCCACCTAAAGGCTACGCGAAGATTAGCTCCTCTTGAATATTCGACCACACAAACAAATACATTATAACAAAGCTTTTGTGCATACTAATACACAGTGGGTTTTAAGATATATTCGGGTGGCATTAAATACATTATTTGTCTAATTCGTATATTGTAAAAGTCGTTTGCTATTGAATATCAAACCTTGTGTAAACCTTAAATAATTCGGCAGAATAGAAACATTCTAAACAAGATTTTTTTACAGTATCCAACAACAATTGCGCCTTAATTATAGAAAAGCTCGAGCCGTTTGTTATTTAATACTATAATAAAATATTAGATCAGCCAGGTCTGATTTTATAGACCTGATATACAGCCGATGGCATGACCTTATACGACATTTCACGCACTCGTTTAATAAAAACATGCAAGATGCTTTGTGTTAATTTTGTATATGTATCCTACTTTGTGATACAGATAATTCTCGACCTGAAATCGCTCCGCTGATTAATGGTTTGGCTTATAAAAAATCTTCTTCCACGATTAGTTGAATTTTTACTGATTTCAAAATTATTTAACACATATTTGGTAGAAAATATATATGATTGCATGTTTATGTTGGGTTTAAAATGCTAATCTTGTATTGTATAAAATTGGATTGTATGAAAATGCTCTCACAAAGACGCAGAGACACACACAATGTAATTCTTAATCTTTAATTACAACAGGTATTAGTCTAATAAAATTAGGCGTTTACTTTCGGTTTTATTATCACATTATCAAATCCTGTAGTGTCGATAATTTTAAATCCTTTTTAAAAAGATTTAACTTTATAAAAGCTTCGTTTTACTCTAACCTGCACTACACGCAAACATTGAAGTAATTTATGTACTAATAGTTACATAAACACATAATTAACAATATGAATGTTATTATCGCTAATGATTATAAACAACTGTTATTATTATTGTTGCTGTTTTTTATTGTTGTTATTTTTAACGTATGAACTGTTCCTTAAATTCATGTTAATGTCGTCATACTATCATACTATCATATGGCGACGATTTAAAGAACTTAGAACATTTTTTTCCGTTAAAATTAAAAACAATAAACAAAAACAATAACTGTATAACTGTTGTTTACATATTAAAATTATTAGTGATCAATAATCATTATTTTGTTGTTAATTATGTGTATATATAATACCTAATTTGTATTATCCTCGTTTTAAGGAGAAATTATTGATGAATTGGATGAAAATGATAACACGATGCTCAACTCAATGATTTAAGATTTCGCGTTTATTGATCGCAATTGCACGATAATATAAAATTTGAACATCCGGCCTTTTCAGTTTAACAGCCAAGAGTGGTAATAAAACCACCCCCTCCTGCTTCAAGGTGCATTGCCAATTCTGGGAACCAAAGGGTCTAAAAATGACCATTTTAAAACACGAAGCTTTTTTAGACTAAGCTTCAGATAGCGAATCCTTATAGTATTTGCAGCTACTGCCACTAACGATGTATTGTATGTCTGTAGTAGTCAAACGTTCTAAAACTAAGCTAAAGTTACATTGTACGTTTTTTAATATTATTTTTATTTTTAATCAAATTTAACGAGCGTTCGTTGAGGGAGTAAACACCCCAAAGGTTCATTCACACATAAAATCTCTTTGCAATTATCAAACAAGTATGTAACTTTTACTATTATTATTATTATTATTATTATTATTATTATTATTATTATTATTATTATTATTATTACAACTTCTACTATTAGCCATATTGCTACTACTAATAAAATGAATACAACAAAGGATTATATTAATTAATCGGATGAAGTGCTTAGTGTTCTCACTAGCGTTGCAAACATAATGGATAATGGGGTTTTTGTAAGAAAAATATGAAATGATTAGTGATTTGGAATACATAACTAATCAACAATTTAAATACAAATAATTATTATCCCTATAACTATATTAATTCTGATAGTGTGTATGCAGGCCATATCTTACTGACTGGTTTGTTGATGTTTTATGTTACAGCATCACGTTTTAAACATGCATCCAAAATTATTTTTGGTGCTTTATTTATAAGTTCATTTTGTTTTACCAAAACACACATTTGGTAAAATCACAGAACATGGTCTACTATTTTTGTAATATTCTGTAATATAACTTGTGTGCAAAATAAATTAAAAAAGATGTAAATACCATTTAAATAAATGTTAAAATAATAATATATTTAATATATTTATGCACATTGACTATCATTTATGACTATTAGGTTGGAAAAAATTCAGTTTGACTTTATGTTTTAGTTTTTCGTCAGTGAGCTCAATAATAAAATAAAGTTGGCGGTTTCATTGGGGTGAATCGGCCGATGAAATCAACAAATAACTTAAAAAATGTGTCTCTTTATTCGGTCAATTTTAGCCTGACACTCGAAATGAACAACAAATATTATGGGTTGTTAAGTTATAAATTAGATTCCACACATTTATTTGTTGAATACTTGTCATTGTGGAAAAAAGCACGATAGAGTTAGAATCGTTACTGGTATTTTTTTAATCCTTGGGGATAACCCAACTACCAATAAAACTTTGTACTGCTGTAATGATACCATTTAACAGTGAGTGGATCTCTGTTTCTTAAGGTATGACATTTGTTTTAACAAATTACATGCGTCTGCCAAATCCCTACCTACCCGAATATAAACCGTCATCCTCAGAGCTAGAATAGCTTGAACAGGGAAGGCAAAATGTAAAAAAGAGATATTAGCAAATATAGAAAACGTTACACTGTTTTAGCTGAGAAACACGCTCCAAACAAAAGTACATTGGGTAACGAGGAAAATGTAATATTTTAAAGCTCAGTCTTTCTCAATTTATAGATATACTAAAAACATCATAGATTCGTTTCCAAAAAAATACTGAATATAGTTAAATATCATTTGATTATAAAATCAATTCAAAGTCCATCAAAGTCATTTTTACTTCACCCTATTCTAGTTTACTCCATTAGTCCCTGCCAGCAGCCCTTGCTTGGATGTGAACCAAAATTGTTTATAAGTGCATTATAAGTAGTTTCCCACGGTTATTATCTGTACAGAAACAGTAATTAAGAAAGTTTTAAGAAGTATTCATACACATCCATTTTATTAAAATTGCAGCAGAATTGTTAATGCTGCACTAATATTCTCTGAATTTGAGACACAAGTTTTGTGTAAACAAAATTATTGACTGTGTCGTGTAACCTGCTTTTCTTTTATTTAGATTGTAGGTAACAATTTGGACAAGTTACCCTGGTGTCACATTTTGATGCTTTTTCTGTGCTGTGCAGCTCATTAAAAAAAATCATTTGTTGCATACATAGTTGCACAATTGCAACATTTCTTGCAGAACTGCATAAGGAAAGCATAATAACTGCAATTGCTATGAGAAATATTCAACGCCTAACCTCAAAAGACATTAAAGTGATGTGGATGAAAGAAGAGAATAACTGACAAATTGATATACACACAAATTATTTTGAGAACAGAAGTTGAGATAACTTTTAACACTTTTAACACATGTACATGTGGTCTATTATTATAATGTGAACTATTATTCAAAACCCATCTTTAGTACTTTGCAGAAAATAATTTACCCTTTATAACAATAAATTTGCCCAAAATGCCTCATTGTAGTGTTTGAAGGGTTCCAAGCAGCAACTGCCTTATTTAAATCCCACCAAAGATGTCCAATCGGATGTAAATCAGCTCCCTAAAAAGGCCACTCCTGGACATTCCAGGGTATTTTTCTCAGCAAACGTTTGACTAGGAGGTATGCTTCGGACCTCTGTTCCTTTTTAAAATGACCTGGAATTACAGAGAATTCATGATGCCATATTCACAATTAAGATTCCTGCTGCAGCCTCATATAATCAGTGACAGTTGAGGAGCAATGATTATTTATTTGGCATAGTTTGGCATCCTGACACAACCTTTTCCATTTATATGGCCTTGGGACCAGACCTATCTGAACTGATATACACATTCTAGTGGCTCCAATTACCCTCGCTGCATGATTTTGGACTGTAGAAGGAAACCTGAGGGAGCCCAGACAACACCCAGGTGAACAAGGGGACAGCATGCAAACTCTACACAGGACCTTGATCTCCCTGCATGGGAATTGAATCCAGGATCGATCGATTTTTATTTTCAAAAAACATTTTTTTTGTAATGATAATAAGTCACTGTTTCATTTTTCAGTAAAGCAAAATGTTGTTTTAGAAAAAAATGCCAATTTTTTTTTTATTTTCATTTGCATTGGGGAGAAGGTGAATGTATATAAACCAGAGACCGGGTTATTTCTGGGTAAATATGTGAATGATACTAGTGACACCAATGTTAAATATGGATTTAAGATATTTATTTTCTTTTTTTTAAGTAAAAGGCAATGCTTTAAAAAAAGAAAAACTGCTGGCAAGCGAAAAAATATGAAATATGATATCAGAGAAAAGGGTTGGACAATTACATGGTACACCTGGTGCTGGTATGGTCTTGATTCAATCTCCACGTCCTAAACATTTAGACAGAAGATCTTTAGTTAGCACTCAATTTTCTGCTTTTATGAACTACAAACCATTTCACCTTCGGTCTTTAAGATGGAATTGATATACCATGTGACACTTTCTTAAAATGGGATATACCAAATATAAATAGAAGATTTGTCAATGTTTAAGCTTGTTTTTAGTAAAATGGACATCAATTTTCTGTGTCAACATAAAAAGATAAAAACATATGTCTCTGATGGTTTATTGTAATATGGTGTTCTACATGGGTCAGTATTGGGGCCTATATTATTTACACTCTGCAGTTGGGCAAAAAGTATTTAGTCAGCCACTGATTGGGCAAGTTCTACTACTAAGATGAGAGAGGTCTGTAATTTTCAACTATGAGAGACAAAACGAGGGAGAAAATCCAGGAAATCTCATTGTAGGAATTTTGTAGGAATTTATTTGTAAATTATGGTGTAAAATAAGTATTTGGTCATAACAAAAGTTATTTGCAGAAAACCAGCACCAAAGCATGATGTTTCCACTCCCATGTTTCACAGTAGGTATGGTGTTCTTGGGATGCAACTCTTCTTCCTCCAAACACGGCGAGTTGAGTTTTAACTATAAAGTTCTATTTTGGTTTCATCTGACCACATGATATTCTCCCAATCCTCTTCTGGATCATCCATGTGCTCTCTGGAAAAGTTCCGACGGGCCTGAACATGAACTGGCTTAAGCAGGGGGACACTCCTGGCACTGCAGGATTTGAGTCCCTCTCGGCGTAGTGTCTTACTGATGTTACTTTGGTCCAAGCTCTCTGCAGGTCATTCATCAGGTCCCACCGTAGTTCTGGGATTTTTGCTCACCGTTCTCATGATCATTTTGACCAAACAGGATGAGATCTTGCGTTGGGCTCCAGATTGAGGGAGATTAATGGTCCTGTATGTGTTCCATTTTCTTACAATCTCCCCAGCCTTGTGCAAGTTCTTCCTGGTTTCCTTCAACAGCTCTTTGGTCTTGGCCATGGTTGAATTTGGACTCTGACTGTTTGAGGCTGAAGAGGTGTCTTTTATAGAGATAATGAGGTCAAACAGGTGCCATTAATACAATTAAGGAGGACAGAAGAGCTTACAGGTCTGTGAGAACCAGAAATCTTGCTTGTTTGTGGGTGACCAAATACTTATTTTCCACCATAATTTACAAATAAATTCTTTAAAAATCC
>JAYDZG010000023.1:8402353-8413474 GCA_034509265.1 Microcambeva bendego
CAGGCCACTGTGGGTTCACAGGAAATTATATGGCAGATAACCTCGCCAAGAAAGCGTCAACAAATGAGACGACCAAGTTCTCAATTCCACCCTCGGACACATCTTACGTCATCAAGTCCCTAATCAAATCCAAATGGCAAGAAGAGTGGAACCAAGAGCTTAGCAACAAACTGCAATGAAATTTAGCCTTTGTTAAAACGGACAATCTACAAGCACAACTCAAGATCAGATCAGTCTATCTACTCAAGGTGCCGCATAGGTCACTCGAATTTAACACACAGACACTTAATAACGAATGATGAAATACCATCTTGTCAACTGTGCAATATCCCGCTAACAATGAAACACATCCTCATCGACTGTCCTGCCTATATCCATATAAGACAATTTTACTACAAAGAACAGAACATAAAACACCTTTTTGAGAAAAGATCGCACCTTAAGCTCAAGCACCTAATTTAACACAAATGTAGCTAGATATATTTCCCTTTGTCGTACTTAGAACCTTTGAACAAATTAACTCTAACTGGATATAAAAAACCAAGTGTATGCCACAAATAGCCAAACGTGCTGAAGTGGCAATTAAACCCCAACAACCAACCAACCCACTTCTGCCTGCTCATCAATTCACTATTGTAGGTCTTCATTTATAGGCGGCCGTTGCCTGGTGGTTAGAGAACACCTGTTATCAGAAGGTTGAGGTTCTATTCCCAGAGCTGACCTAACCTCTATTCTATTCCCAGAGGCACCTAACCTCCAACTGCTTCCCGGGCACGTGTGCTCACTGCCCCTTAGTGTTCACTAGTGTGTTCCACTGCACGGATTGGGTTAAAATGCGGAGAGATTTCACTGCACAGTGATGAAAAGAGTAAATCCTAAAAAACTAGAGAAACAATCTTCTTCAACCGGTAGATGTTTTAAACCCAAACTGATTTCTTTTAGGTTTGCAATTGACTGGTGTCCAGCTAAACGGCTGCTCATTTTTCTGAAGTCTGCCACCACCGTGTGCCATCTGGAGCTGGATGAGGGGTACCCGTCAAGCGGTCGAGCTAGACTTCTTTCTGTGCGCAAAGATGGCAACCTGCTTAATCTTTCCACCCTGATGGTAAAACATCTTTTGTAATGCTACATCATTTCAGTTATGTTTACTTGAAATGTAGTGGAAGGGGTGCTCGGACCCAGCAAAGGTAGTTAGTGGAGGATACGGTTCTCTGTAGAGCTGATGGGTGAAAAGAACTGGGCAGTGTGAAATTACTAAATTGATTAAATTAAGGACAATTTCCTGGGAATTTAGTAAGTTCATATTAGCTGTATAATATTAAGTACGTAGCTTTTACATTTAGCTAGTTATTATAATCTACAGATATAATTTAAATTATATTTGAGGGTGTGTATTGGCAAATACTTTATGCAGAGACAGTAGAAGCCTAGTGGATTATCAACTGAAGTTCAGAGTTTGGTTCCCAGCTCTGCCGTCCAGCCACTGTTGAGTCCATGAGTGAGGCTCTAAACCAGCCTTCCCCAATAGAAAAGTTGATGATGAAAAAAGACAATGCTATGTGGGCCCGTATATTTTGTTTTATTGAAACAGAGTCATACAAATGCTAAGACTTCAGGTCTGTAGTTTCAACCCGCCACTGTAACTTCAACAAAAATGGTAATTTAGATCAGTTCATTGGTTAAGGTACAGGACTAGCAATCCAAAGGATTTATATCGGGGCCTTGAGCAAGGCTCTTAATCCTCAATATCTCAAACTACATCCTGTAACTGTACTGTTAGTCAATTTGGATGAAGGCGTATACCAAATGCTGAAAATGTAATAACAATAAGAAAAATAACTGGCCCTTCCTTTACGATGATCACTGAATTTGGCCCTTGTGAAAACATCATTTTGGGTGATTTAGGCCCCTGCCTAGCTTCCAAACAAGCTAAAATATGCCAAGAAAGCATTGTACTGTATGTAAACGACAAATAAATACCTGCTATTGATTTTATATGACATTTTTCATCTATGATTATCATCTATGAATTTAGCTATCCTGGGACCAATCTCCATGGATGCAAAGATGGACTGTACTCCATCCCTAGTATTAAGCACTTTCTTTTGAAAGTCGTGAAGCTGAACGCATTCACATGTCAAGCACCAAAACCCCTTTTGCGTCTTTTTTAAATGTTTTTTATGGTTTTGTTTGCCACTTTTTTGCTGCATGATGCTCACAATTGTTGCACTTGCTTCCCCAAAGTTTAACTGCTAGAAACCCTGCTGCCCTTTTCAAATCGCCTCAAACTGTTTGATGTGACGCAGTAAAAGTCATTCAGGCAGAACACAGAATATAGAATTTTATTTATAATTGAGAGTTTTAGTCTTCCTAAGTCGTTCATTTGACACTGTAACCCATAAGCTTTAAACAAAAAGCGTTTTAGACTCTCAGAGAAACTGATCGTCACAATTTCTCAGCATTGCAAACTATAACACAAGTTTAAAAGTGAAACAGTGAAGCACATCAAGCTTAACACAGATACATGTCAATAGTCTTAGACTTTGATCTGGTTTTACCACACCGCTCAAGCCAAACGCTGAGCAAAGCAGCAATTAGCTCTGAGATTTGCAGGATCGCCGGTTCTTACATATAAACCGGATTCTGAATCTGAAAATTCATCTTTTACCATAAGAAATCAATTTATTTGGTCTGTTGACTGCAAGCTCAATGTCCTGTGCTAGTTTTATGGTGTGTCTTGGTGTTTCATTGATTACCTACAATGATAGATACAGAACGTGTGAAGATTTGTTTGAATAGACATGGTTTGTGTTTGATTCTTAAGCTTTGTATGAGATGTTGAGAATTGTATGTGCATGTTGTTCTGTTTCAGCTCCCTGTGATGAATCCTGCTCTTACAGACTGGCTCGAGTTTCTCTCCTCTAATCCAGACTTCTGAGAATCATTCGCAGCAACAGATTAGTGAAGCACTTGCAAGCCTAACTTCTAAACTGTATAAAGATCTAAAGCATTTCATTAAGGCTTTTTCCACTTGGTTCTGTAGTGTACTAATCCTTGTGTACACATAGCTTTCTTATCCGTCGCTAATTCATACACATTCATTTACATAGTGTTGATTTTTTTACTCTGTATTTACTTAAGTTTGTTGCTACCTGTATACTTCACGATGTGTTTTTGTCGTCTAAACAAAACACCTGTTGGTTCTGCATAATAAATCCCTTTTTTTTGGATATATTGCATATTTGTTCAGATAAACAATACTAACAGTGATACCTAGTTTGCCGTCAAGGTCTGGGCCAGGTAAGACCACCGGCTAATATCCAGAGTGATGCCTGTGTGCAGAATGGACAGTCTTTAGACAGACTGGAAAAAACTCAATAACGTCATGATTGGTCGCCACAGGTATCTGGAGCCATGCTGAGTGCAGGAATGTATCTCGGACAGTGTTTCCTTACTGTGCTACCCTGTTTTGTATAATGTCAATACAATTTAATTGTATTTTTCTGGTTAAGATATCATGGCCAATAAGAGTAGCCAATCCACTTGAGATTAAAACTGAACAGGTAGAATACACCAGTTGTAAAGTTGCAGTGAACGACCTGTGACGCTACAAATAATGGATGGACTTTAAACAAGCATTACCACTAGAGGGCAGCACATAACAACAATCTATTATTTTGCACAACCGCCTGGAGGTTAGGTAACGCATCAAAGGGTAATGGTCCATAGAAATAACTATTTTAATACCTGCATTATGACATTGATTACCGTTTGGGGGAATGTTTCTGTTTACATTTACAGTCTCTATTATAAATGTTCAAGTTCAGTTCATTGTCTTTAAACCCTTATCCTAATTAGGGTAAGGCAGGTGTGCTGGAGCCTATCCCAGCTCTTCAACGGCCGCAAGGCACAAGGTAACACCCAGTCCATCACAGGTACCTACAGGACAATTCATGTACCCGGAGGAAACCAATGCGGACACGGGGAGAACATGCAAACTCTGCACAGAAAGGTCCTCATTGGCCTGACCAATGGAAATAGGTCAGATGACCCACTTCTGCAGTCCAATGTGTCACATTGTTCTGTTTAGTGCGAGAGTAAAAGCTAGATTTTGTTTTAATTCTCTTCCACCGCTTGTTGCACAGCCGTGGTTCTCAGCTTCTATAGCTGTCTGTCATTATTAAGTATTACATAAGTAATAAAATGGGTATTTTTAGGTATCTAGGATTTTTTCTTTTTTCAGCCTTATTCCAAAATGGATGACTGGATTTTTTCTCAACATTCTACACACCATAAAGACAAAGTGAAAAAAAGATTGTTTGGAAGTTTTACAAATTTATTAAAAATAAACTAAAAAAAAAATCACATGTACATGAGTATTCACAGCGTTTACCATGACGCTCAAAATTGAGCTCAGGTGCATCCATTGAAAATTCTTCAGTTGTTTTGACAACTTGGAGTCCACCTTTGGTAAATCCAGTTGATCAACCATGATTTGAAAAGACACTCAATTGTCTATATAAGGTATAATAGTTGACAGTAAAGGCAGAGCACAAACCATGCCATGAATAGTGAGACCCCAAACAGAGTGTGATCAGCAGGTTTACAACAGAGAGACTGGAAGAGTCACAGCAAGGCATTGAAGTGGACATCCTCTAGCCACATCCCACACTGATGACTGCTTCATTGTGAACAGTGCTTTGCAGAACCGGAAACAAATGATGAATGCCACACCTCCAGGAACATGGAACATTTGTCAGATCATTTGAAACTATTTACATCAGCCTGTTCTGCGTGCTAGACGACCTGTACCTGACCTCAACACCAGACACAGGCATCATCATCCTGCATGGGCTAGGGAGTGCTATGCATCAGCCACTGTTTGCCTTTAGTGGTGTTGTAGTTAGTAGTGTGGGCAGGTGTGTCTAGTAAGTATTGAATTGCCTCACACTTTGTGAATGTCTTTGTGCCTCTGCATGAACAACACAGGCCTAATTTCATCTTCATGGATTACAATGCTTCAGCTTGAAGCTGCATCATTAGGGAATGGCTGCTGGAGCCTGGGGGACCTCAAATGGACTGGCCTGCACTTTCTCCAGACCGGAATCCCATAGAAAACATATGGGATCGGTCGAGGCTTACCCGAAAGCCAAATATCACTACCTTTTAGTAAGTACTGTATATATTGTAGTGGATTCAGGTCTAGACAAAATGCATGGCACTCCATTTGAGGGATCTGAAGGAATTACCAGGCCTGGGTTGTACTCTTGCGTGGGTGACATGTTGCATTGTCTTGCTGGAAGATCCCATCCACCCCAGGAAAGATGATCCGCATACTTCCCACTTTATATATGCACCAAGCCTCACAAAACGACCTCTCATGAGCTACATGCTGCAGCCATTGAAAGTAGGAAGTGGTCAGAATAATGTGACACTGTACATTCACATATAATTAAATTATTAATTTAGAACTCATCATTTTAGAAAGCTTTGTGGTAATACTTTGTGAGAATAGTTTTCCTACACAAAACGATTAACTTTGTTACTGCAAGCTAATACAAACAAGACGACACAAATAAATGATTCAGATCAACTTTTTATAGTTTCAAACATATTAAGTACAATACATACATACTTTATATATATATGTATTGTATATATTGTTTACACACTGAGCATTAACACACTTGACTTCTTAAACATTTGTGCCCATATATAATTTTGCATCGAGTTATTTTGATCTTTATGAAAAATATATATTTATAGAGAGAATATTTACATTTCAAGTATGTATAGCTGTATTATGCTTATTTACACTTGTAAGTCCCAGACTTACGTACATGTTGGATAATATGTCCCTCGTGTAACTTTTATTCTTATTTACAATTGATTGTATCATCCTTGTGTATAAGATCTGCATAGATGCGTAGGCCTTACTACACTTCCTGTCTCCACTATCCTTTTTAAATTTTCAGCATTTTGCAGATGACTTTATACAAAGCGACTTACATGAGTTACGGTATAAAGTTGAGAGTTAAGGACCTTGCTCAAGGGCCCGACGGCGGCAACCTTGCTTGCTAGTCCAGCACCTTAACTGCTAGGCTACAAGTATAACTTTTTACAATAGGTGTGGGTGAGAGGATTAATATCAGCTTGCATTTAGCTTGGTCTGCTAGAATTAGGAAGCAGGTAGCTATCTATATGATTTGAGTTGAGTCAAGTCTGAGTGCAGCAGGGCAGGGTGAAAATCCCTTACAGGGCTTCAGTGACCCCCTTTATATAATCTGTGTAGACCTTAGCATAGCTGAGATTATAACCTATATCTCAGCAGTGGTAGGGCTAGCTTAATGGATCACTGTGACACCTGAGCGTACCACATATTGGATTGTTACAAAAGGACAACAGAGAAGCCTGCAAATGCTTATGGATTATTTCTTTTGTAATTTCTGCAAACGCATAGTTCTTTACAATGGCTGTTAACAAAATGGCTGTTTTCAGGACAACCCCTTCCTTGGTAAAGAACTATGTGGTGTGCTGTAAAATGTCTGGAGTATGTATTTAAATATTAAGTATAAACACAAGGACATTTCAGGACAAAAAACGTTAACATTGTTGGCTGTAGTAAAAAACGTTAGCAGTTGTGTGTCCGTTATCACCTGCAACGTTACAATGTCTTTAGGCAACAAAACCAGCCAGACCATGGATCATCCATGTTAAGTTTAAAAAAAACGTTTGCCAGATGGATCTCATAAATCAATGCGGAAGGACAGAAGCTTCTCAGAATGCATGTTGTTAAGGGTACGCAGGTCTGGCAGTTTCAGCAGCAGCTTTGTAAAACGAGAGATATCTTCAGGGGTGCTTTGGCTGACCAGTGCCCGAAGAGCTCTCAGCAGACTGTCCTGGAGTATCTCCACTGACCTCACATTCTCAATGCCACAGCGATCTGAAAAGTCGTGAAGAAGAATTAATACATCATAATCAAAGGGCATGTTAGAAGGAACATCTTCACCAAATCAAACTAACCTGTGGACACCAGAACCACTGCAGTGAAAAGTCCCAGCTCCTCTGCAGAGAGCTCTAGTGCGTTAAGCTTCTCACTGAAGTCGAACATGGTCCCTAGCAGGTCACCCATTCCCATGCTCTTGAGGGCTTGTAGACTGTAAGTGGTGCCAGAAATGAAAGTTACCGTCTTCTCTTTAACATTAAACAGGGAAGCAAAGCGCACCATCAGAACCTATGAAGACAAAAGTGACAGGTTACTAAATGTTTTCTTCCAGAGTACTTATATATGCTGAATCAAAGTATGTCCAATGCACATCTAATGGAACAAACTAATGGCAAATATATCAGTGAACTGTACAGACAAAACATTAAGACCACTAGTGGTAAAGTGAATAGGACAGCACTTAATGAGTAGAAAATAGTAGACAGCAAGTGAACATTAATACTTCGAAGTTGATTTTAGAAGCAGGACAATTGAGCGAGCACACGGTTTGGAGCGAGTTTGACAAAACCAAATTTGTGACGGCTGGATCACAGCAACTCTAAAACTTAAGCTGGTCAGTGTCTATAAAAATGGTCCATGGAAGGAACAGTGGTAACCCAATGACAGGGTCATGGATGGCCACAGCAACGTAAAGGTTAGCACTGAAGAAGTTAATACTAGTTCGGATAGAAAGGTGTCAGAATACACAGTGCATCACAAGGCACAATATGAGGAAGGTGGTCATAATGTTATGGCAGATCAGTGTAGATTACATTCACTTAAATTGAAAGATAACCAGTTACCTCGAAAGTGCCAGCCTTCAGCAAGGTGATCTGATCATTTTGGGATAAGGAACTGAAACCAGGGATATGCTTGGCAAACTCCACCACCTCACGTACAGCAGGTGTGAAGCTTAGCGAAAAGTCTTCCCAGATTTCTTGTGGAGACTTGTTGGGATCTGCCTGAGGATTCATGTTCATTGGACACGCCTGGAAAATAAATGATAAAGAGATTTCAGAAAATGCCTTGGTTACAGCGCTCACTCTGTCCCAGAGAAAGTAGTTCTAATCAAGTCTTTATGCTCTCATCAGCCAGAGTGTATTAAAACAGAAAATGAATATATTGATTGTTATAGTGCAAAAGGTTTTGACTCACCAGAAGAATGTCCTTTTGGTTCTTCCAGGGGCAGTTTTGTACTGGGATGTTGGTGGTGAACTCTTTACAGTGTTGAACCCCATACCAATTGCTGTTGTTAAAGTTTTCCCCATTGGAGATTGGGAAAGACTGTCCATTATCAGGAGTTGCATTGAAACCATTATGTTGTAGTGACGTACTGGTTTGGTAGACCAAATTGGGGCCATTTACATGGTAGTTATTCAAAAAATGATTAACACTGTGCCCATGCGGATCAGCAACGTTGTGTGGCTTTAGTGATGAAGCTAGTTTATCGTGAGCATAAACAAAGGTCTCACGATGTGCTCTGGTAATGGCTGTAATGGTTCTCTCTATGCCAGGACTCTGGCAAGGAGGTGGAGTGGTATTAATTCGAGGAGGGCTCCGAGTTGGTGGAGATGGAGGGGCAGGTGGAGAGGGGGTTTGAGCTTCTGGCACAGTAAGAGTTTGGAGCTTTGGAGCCGTCGTTACGGCTGGAAAAGTAGATGAGGTAGATGATCGTGACGAGAACATTGGAGGGTCAGATTTGAGGCTGGCTAGTTGGAACTCATTCTGCAGCTGGTTGTTCACCATGTTGTTCATAGCACTCTGCATCTCAGCCAACATGCGTTGCTTTTCACGTTTTGGAATGCGACCGAAACGGACAGCTGCAATTTTGAAAAAAAATAATAATAATTGGTAACTTATAATGTAGGTAGTTTTACCTTTAAGAAAGAATGTTTTGTTGATAGTAAGCAATACATACCATCACGAGACATGCCAACAGACAAGCACTTCTTAAAACGGCACTGCTGACAGCGGTTCCGATTGATCCTCATTATAGTACAGGTTTCATTTTTTAGACACTTTTTGTACTGAATATTCTGCTGGATGCTTCGACGAAAGAATCCCTGAAAAAAAAAAGCAGAAAAAAAATATCTTCATGAAAATGTCAACACATTTTTTGATCCATGATACAATGCTTGGAGAATTTGTACCTTGCATCCTTCACAAGCATGGACACCATAATGAAACCCTGAAGCCACATCGCCACAGACTTTACACAGCAACACCATTCCATTCAGCTCTAAAAAAACAATAAACAATATTAGTTATCTAATCCACGACTACATAATCAGATGGCCTTTTTCAAATGACTTTGTTACTAACTTGTAAGAGTGGCAACTGATTTGTTTGACGAGTTGTAGGAACTTTCATCATGTCCTCTTGGTGATCCTCCAGAGCTGGATGAATTTCCATCCTCACCAGAGCCTGAGCTGCTGCTGCTATTGCTGGCGTACGTACGTGAGGAATCGTGGGAACCATTGGGAGAGGGTGGAAAAGATGACCCAAAGCATGGCTGATTCAGTGACTGCAGACTGCAGTTGGAATTCTCACTGAACATTAGCACTGGGCTTGTGCAGTTTGGAGATCCTCCACATGATCCGATGTAAGAGATCACTCCACCTAGTGATAGAAATACATTTTTAATTATTTTTAAATACATGTCCCATGGAAACTATTGTACACATTGGAACTGCTAATCGTACAAGTTGTATTGTTAGCCTTTGCAGCTGGAAACGTGTCCAAATATGATAAGAACCGTCTTATCAAGAAATACTCCTATAGTAATCTGGCTGGCAAGTGGGTTATCATGTGGTTTACACATCATAAAGCTATTAACAGGTCGATGAGATTACTTCTAAGGAAACTGCTAAGTGAGATGTGCGTGGGTCAGGTAAATCCCAGGAAACAACTTTACAGATACATTTTATCTCCTTTACCTCCATTGTTTGCCCTTTACCTTTTCATTCAATATGTTCTGGGTTTGATTCTTTGTTTTAATGCTATGAATCTTAATTCCCATGCCATGTTTAATACAATCCATTAAATTTTATAAAGAGCATGACAAAGATTTAGTAACGATTAAATTACTACATATGTTGGGCCAGCTGTAACCTAATGGTTAGGGTACATAACTAGTAATCTGATGGTAGCTTGTTCAAACCCCACTGCCATGTTTGGCCCTTGAGCAAGACCCTTAACCCTCATTGCTCAGACTGTATACTATAACTGTAAGTCGCTTTGTATAAAGGCGTCTGCTAAATGTTGAAAATGTAACATTTGTCACTTTTTATGGAAAAATGAGTAAGATGTCGTGTGCCCAGTACTCATCTGGACATTCCTGTCCAAAGGATAAAACTCTTTGTCTGAGAGTTATGTAACGGCCTTGGCCCAAACTAGAACAAAGAGTCAAAGGGTCACTGTGCCAGGTGGAGCCCAACACAAACACATGGATTGAAATGAGCTCCCATGTGAAGCCCATCCATCAGTCCATTCTTTTGACATTTGCTTGTCTGTTCATGCAAATTCACTGCCAGGTTGAATAACAAACTCTTGACGTTGAGACAAAGAATTTTAGTGGCTGCTGATCACAAGTGTCTAATCTGCCGATCACGCTGCAGTGCCACGTGCAGCTTCAATATACGAGACCAGTTGATCTACAATAGTCCAGCCCTCGGAATGACAGATCCATGTGCTATTATAAGACATTTATGTTTTTAAAGGGGTGCACTTTTCACAATAGGGTCAGCAATCTGGTCACATTTACTTACTTGGTAGTATAAGGCTTGAACTGCTAGAGCTGATCTTTTGCTAATAGTTTGCCTCTACTAAAAAGGAAATATTTTATTAAATTATGACGAATAAATAATGTTTAGATACATGGAGCCGGTTTTACACAGACCCACGTGACAGACTAATTTCGTTGTACTTGTGTTTAAGTATGTTTAACAATGATTTATAAATGTCAATAACAAAAAAAAGACTTAAAGCATATGTATATACAGTTATACATTAACTAGCCTAATTCACATCAATTCATTCATTACAAACAATTGATTTGATACAGTTTACTTTCCTCACTCCTAAAAGTATTTGTTTTATTTACATTTCTCTTAAACCTTGCGCGTGCGTGTCCCGCG
>JAYDZG010000023.1:8511104-8537239 GCA_034509265.1 Microcambeva bendego
CAGGTGGGGCAGTCTGGGTCCTTTCTGTGTGGAGTTTGCACGTCCTCTCATTTGGGGGTGTTGCCAGCCAAAGAATACGCCCCTCCTCTTTTCCAGGATCCGCCACGTTGATTGGTCATGCTGCTGCTGCTGTCCTCCCATGGAGCCATTGGCCACTTTCCTAGACATAGATGAAGGCATCAAAACAATGAATGCGTGTGCAAATACTACATCGCTGTGTAGCAGATTTAGGATTTTTAAAAAAATGCCTTCGCTTACAGGGCAAAGGTCAGCCCAGCTTTCCCTATCATTTGCCCAGACTCCCCATTACTAAAGATCAGTTTAGTGTAGACAGTGCAGTGATCTGACTACTTTAAAATGTGTTTAGTCATGTGTCCATGCCATTACAAATTTAGGCAGAACATAATTTCACTTTATACCTAAGCTGCTTTTATAAATAGTGTGCTACATTTGAATCGCATCTTTTACCAAATAGCCTTTTAAGCAGATTATGTGTGTAACCCTTTGTCAGGAGGTTATTTCTGGAACTGTTATCTAGTTTTACCTTCGATTTTCCCAAAGGTTGCAAAAGAGTGCAAGCTAAAACTATGCAACAGAATTTGGAAAATAGGAGGGACACCTGCTTTCTGTAGCTGTACACATTCAGTTTAAAACACTGATGCTGGCCTACAAAGCCCAAAATGGAGTAGCACCAAGGTACCTTCAGGGTCTAATCCAACCCCGCTCTGTACAACGCAACCTCCGAGCCACGCAACCTTCAAGCCACGCAACCTCCGAGCCACTAGTTTAACTCTGGACATGAGGAAGGCAAGCATCTAGAATCTTCTCTGTACTTGCACCCAAGTGGTGGAACAAGCTTCCTATGTCTGTCCGAAATTCTTAGCCTCTTGCTGTCTTTATGTGATCAAAAACTCACCTCTTTACTTTTACTAAAGCACTTAGGGCCTAATCTTACACCCTGCACAAGGCGCGTCGCATGCATTGCTCGCAAATGTATTTCGTATTTTCACACCTTGAATCTGCGTCAGTAAAATAGCAATGATACTTACTCTGATTGGTGAATATATTAACAACAATGCAGTCTCAACACGAGTCTCAAAAAACCTACACAACAGTCAACAGCCTAAAAGTCAGACATTCATTGCTATATTGGCTGTCAATAGTCTACAAGTTTGATTGTTATTGGCATTTAATCAATCCAATGATGCTGGTGCATGACCACATATACACCCAGCAAGTGAATAAATAGTCTAGAAAATGATGCATAATAAACATATATTGATGAAACAACTGAAACCGATAACATGAACATGACATGCTTCAAAAATGTTTGAAATGTTTTATTATTATTATATTTATCATTATTATTAATGCATTAATTAATTTATTTGATTTGATTAAATTGTATTTCAATTAAATCCATCTTTACTAAATTCTTTATCTGTTCTGCAATCAATGCTCAAATCTTGATCAATGCATTCAGCACTGAGAATAACTTGCATGGAAATATAATTCTAAAACAAAACATGAGGATAACAGGCATGTGACTGGCACTCTTGTTGTGAATAAAAAAGGAAGCAGTTCTCCCAAGTTAACAGCCAATGCATTAAACCCCCCCCCCCCTACCCCGCCCAAACTTTAATATATTAATGATTAATATCATAAAGGACAGGGTTGACTGACGGACAGACACACACACAATTTCAGCATCTCTCAATTCAGGAAGGGAAACGTGACATCCACTGCCACTGTGCTGGCCTAATAATTATTAATTATAACCTAAATAATATTTTGCTGTTTTATCAAATACATTAGTACATTTGAAACAAGGAATGAAAACAAGTGGGAGCGGGTTTTAAAAACTGTTAATCAGAGCAGACCTCTACACAAAAGTACTCACTGTAACAGATTGTGAAAGTGAAACTTTAAAGATCAGCCTGCACAGGAGTCATCTGTAGCCGCGTAAGTTAATAAAATGATTTGATGAATAAGCCAAGTGTTTATATAATGGGCATTAAAAGTCAGGAATGATGTACTGGCACACAATCGTATTGTATGTGGACATGTTAAGACGCTCACTTTGCAGTTGATTACATTTCTCCATCACTGAAGTGCTCGCATACCTTTAAAGCGTGAATGACCACGTCAGTTTCCTCTGCTGAGAAGTGTTGGACATGTTCAAGTTGAAGTCGCTGCACTGCTTAAATAGCAAATCTGCCAAAGTCAGACTGTATCGGACTCTTAAAAAGAAAAGCGAGTGACATGCTGATTGGTTTCATGCTTGTAATGGCCAAAACACACCCACGAATAATCAAGAGACTTACTTTTCTTGTCATTAAAACAGCAAAATTCCAAATCCACACCCCAAAATCAAGCAGCGCAGTGTGTGGGTTACGGCTCGCCAAAAACAGCTAAAGTAGGGCCCTTAATCTGACTTGTATTTACGAACTCACTTACTAACGACTTTATTCTTTAAAGAAAAAATAAAAGAAGTTGTCAAGAGTATGGTAATGTTTACTATGGAAGTCGCTCTGGATAAGAGTCTGCTAAAAGCCAAAAAATAAAATTAAAATGTATTATTAAAAAGTTTTTTTTGGCAAATTGGAAAATATAGTGCCACCGAGTCAATAAAGGCACAAAGGCTGGAACTGTATCAGATTTTTATAGAACATCTATAGCTGAGGTTTTTAACCTTTTAGTAAAAAGGCTCTGACGTATTTTGTCCGTGTGTGCTGTGAGGTGTGGGTGTTGGAAATGTGCTCGGTACCAAAACCGAACAAAAGGTTTGTCACACTTCAATGTGAACTGGTGGGCAGGATCCAGGTAAAAAGAAAACATCCAGTGCCATGACAGAGAAAAGCAATTTCACTGAAAACCTGAGTTTTATTTATTTTTTCCATGTTCTAGATGTTGCATGATTTTTAACTTTACTCACATTCCCAGATATGTTCTAGTAATGTGACTGAACTGTGTAGACTCTTACTTGTAGTGCTGGTTATAATTAAAAATCATTCGTTTAGAATACTGTTTCCCAACTATTTCTGGGTCTCGACCCTATTTTTCAGTGGCCAAACACATTAGGAGACAAATCCTGTAAACGTCTTAGACTCAAGTCGTTTAGTCTTCTTAGGTCTTATAATACTAAACAAAATCATGAAATATAAAATACACAACAAATATTGAACTGTAATATAACTATCTGACTAATAGTTCTTGGAATTCTCTGTTGGTTATCTTGTGTGGTGGTTATAATAATGATGGTGTTAGTGTCCATGACCGCGTATGCAACTAAAATTTACGAGCAATTGTTTGTTCCAATTCTACAAGAAAGTAACTAATGTGTAGCATTGTCATCTGATTTATGTATCTGTTATGCAGGAAAATACCCTAAACAACTTTTGTTTACACACTGCCAACAACTTCTGCAGATCCAATAATTAACCTCTTTACGCCTGAATTTGTTTTTGCTGTGTTGCGTTGTGAATTGCGACAATAGATGTTAAGAAGTTAAATAAGCATACATGCCATATTACGACATACTTTTTATGATTTAACGAGTTTAATTAATTAATTTTAATCTAATTACTGATAAATTATTAGACTAATTCCTTGGCCGACCCACCTGTTGGGAACCATTGGTTAAGAAATAGTTTATTATTTCACCACATATGGATCAACCTCATCAGATTTTTAGAAGTTTAGAACTCAAGCATTCTTTCCTTCATGCTAATTCAGTCTGGGACAATTTTGCATCTTTGAATTCCTGTTTATCTGCTTACTGTTATCCAATCACCTGCACAGCTGAAGTCTTTTCACGTGAAAGGAACTTCAAGTCGACCCGTGTAAGAAACAGGGCGAGTTTGAACCAGTCAGGAACATCTCCCACGCACCTAGCCCAGCCTTTAGCAAACCTACAATGAGGGCTGTTCCCAAGTCAATCACAATGCTTCTCAGAGTAGTTATTAGACCAGGTATGTTTTTTGCTAAGAAACAGAGTCAGTCCTAGGGTGAGCAACAATAACCAGGAACAAAGTCCTAGTCAGGTCTGATTTGGGTTCAATGATTGTATTACTGCACCACTATTAATGACTAAAAAAGTCTCGATGTGCTATTGAGAAATGAAAACATATCATATGATACATATGATACATATACATATACATATAATGTAAACTCAAAGTACGATAGCAGGTCACCGCCCAAATTTGAGCTTACTTTGTTTATAAGGGCAGCACGGTAGCTAAGTTAATAATTTAAGATGAATCGATTTTCATTTTAAACAGCAGAGAGCGCTGGCACTATTCACTTTGCCTGGTTAAGAAAGTTGCCTGGTTCTGGATTGTCTGGTTAAATGTATTATTTATTCTGTATTTTTTTTATATTATACGTTTTACAATTTATTATTTATTTATAGGGGTGTAGCGATATACTCTGCCCATGATGCAATATTATTCACGATAGTAGGTTCATGATACAATTTTTCCTAATTTGTTTTTTAAACAAAATTAAATGTATGACAAATTATAAAATAAAAAATAAATAAAATTGTGTATTTGTGATTCTTTTATTTATCTAAATAATTAATGCTTTTTATTTCTGAGGTAGCTGCAAACTATGCGAAACATTGGTGCCCTCTGCTGTTTAAAATGAATATTGTTAAACATGAATACTAATTTGACCATTTTACCATGAATTGTTTTTACACAATAAGGGAAGTGTGCAGCATTATTTGGCATAGTTTCATTTTCAACTGATTCATGGAGTTTTTGCAACACTGCTATTGTGCTCTTGTGTATTAAATGTTCTCAAATGGTAACCTTTGTATCCTAGACACACTCTATATATCAAATGTGGTCATATGTATTAATATTTGTGATAATAGCCAGCTCTACTATAAATGTGAAATCAGATAACTGAAACCCATAGTTTTCAAAAAATGACAATCATGTTTTCTTTTTAAATGAATGAAGACAAATGTATTGGTGCTTTACTCTGTATGTAATACCCTGAGGTTTGCCCCAGTCTACTAGTTTGCATAATCTGTTTGCATACTATCTAAGGCCCTGTGCTACTCCCAAGTCACCTTTTTGAAATTTTAAAGGTACAGGCTGTTATATGTTTTAGTTAATTCGCTTCACTTAAACTCTTGCAGCATTTTTACTTTCATTAAAATCACTGTGCATTCACACAGAAATGGATCTCTTGCATTTGGTCTTTACATTCATGGTTTTCGCATGGATTTGGCAACATGACAAGTGTGTTTTGTAGTGAAGAGCTCTGTCTTGCCTTTTAAATGTTAAATGAGTGGCACATGAACAACGTTTGGCTGTTGTTCATAGGGGTGGGACTAATACGGATAAAGTTCACTCTCTCATTACTGCAATTACGGCCTCTGCTGGCTGATCGATGGTGCCTGCACAGATATGAGGAAAGAGGGTGTGTTTCTCTGTACTGATTCTAATTTACACCCATCAAAAAACTGAAAATGCATACAGCTGGGGAGGCAACCAGTCAGTGAGGGATAACAGACAGTGGTGGCCTTGTGGTTTGAGTTTTAGGCTGCCAGTAAGGTTCAAAATCTGGCTATGGTGTGTAGCCACTGTTGAGCAAGACCCTTAACCCTATCTGCTCCAGGGCCGTTTTAATCACCACAGAGTCCTACAAGGGCTTAAGGGGGTGGGAGGATAAACCCCGGATGGAGGACATGTGAACATCATTCTTCCAGCAAACCACACAACCACCAAGGATAGTAAGAAACAAGATTAATAAAACAGGACTAACACTAGCTCCACTGGTGCATCATAATGAAGAGGCAGTTGTAGCCTATCTGATAACAAATTGAAGTTCAATGGCTGCATCACTGCCATAGTGCCCTGGCAAGGCCTTAACCCTCTATTGCTCAGACTGTTTACTGTCAAAGTTTTGTGTATTGCATTGGAGAAAAAGTTTTCGCATAAAGCAAAAATTATAAATGAAATTATAAAAGAGAGGACCATAGCATACAATTAAAAAGGAACAGAGCAGCCACTCCATCACTAATGTGTCCCGCTTCCGGTAAGGAATTGTCAATTTGGCTCCAGTCAAAAGGCATGTGGCCACTTTAGACACCTTGCCTATCCGAGGTGCTCACTCTGCGATCCAGGTGAGCTCATAGCATACAGAAACAAAATATACCGCCATCACAGAACAAGCAGGTGCCACTTATAAGCCAAAGCCCAGCAAAGGATCTCCCAGGTGCAGCGATTTAAGCTGATGAGACTCTGATTAAGGAGGCACCCAACTACACCTTCATTCCAAATGCCAGCCATTAGTACCACGACAGATGGACACAATTGTGTAATCTGAGCCCTGAAACTTTTTTTCTGGATGCAAACGTTAAATCCAGTTTTCCTCTGGTGTGCTTTAAATCAGATTAGGTACCTCTTGGAATTGTAATGAAGAGGAGGGGTTGCAGTAAAGGACAGTCAGCCTATATGCAATTGATGTTGTAAGTCAGCGAAGTTACCCAGCAAAAATGGCTTCAATTTGCTAGGCAGAATAAATATTAGACTCTTGAGCAATGGGAGAAGGTCATTTGGTCTGATGAGTCCATTTACTCTCTTCCAGAGTGATGGGCGCATCAGGGTAAGAAGTGAGGCAGCTGAAATGATGCAACCATCATGTCTACTGCCTACCGTTCAATGATTTGGTTGCTATGATTTGCTGCAGTTGGTCAGGTCAAGGTTCAGCGACTTTGTGTGCCCAAAGAATAAAGTCATCTGACTACCTGGATATACTGGCCGCCCAGGTTATTCCATCAATAGATTTTTTTCTTTCCCGATGTCACGGGCATATTCCAGTATTGTCAATGTTTGCCTCAAATTTTGAAAGATACACATGGATTGGCCACCACAGAGTCCAGACCTGAACCTCATTGAGAATCGTTGGGATGTACTGAAGAAGACTCCAAATATGCCATCATCAATACAAGATCTGCCGGGGGTGGGGAGTATTTGAATGCAACTCTGGACAGAACTTAATGTGACATTGCATTGCATATGGAAATGATGCCACAGCTAATGTGAGCCGGAATCAAAGGCCCTTTACCATCAACTGCTTAGACTGTATACTGCGACAGTACTGTAAGTCTCACCTGCAGGAGCCTATCACAACTCTCAATTGGTCAATGTCTTTGGTTTATAGGAGGAAACTAGAGCACCCAAAAGAAACCCACAGACCTACAAAATCCAAACAGAAAAGACTTGGACCGCTCCGCCTGGTAATCAAGCTCTGAGGCTGTTTTTTTTTTTTACATAATTTTGCCCATGGTACATGTATGCATGGTAAGATTTGTGAACTAAAATGAAGCCTCAATACGTTTGAGCTATCTTCCGTTGGCCATTTTAAAGGTGCATGAATACCTTCCACTACACACCCTCTTTAATGTGACAGTTAAGAAAATCCCACTTCTTTCTCACTTTAAAATCACTTTCCCAGCAAGACGATTAGGTTCATGACTGGTCTAACAAGTCCTGTTGTGAAAAGTCATGCACACACTACTGGATTGATGATAAAGCTATACACACTGATCTGATTCCCTGAATCGACGTCTGACACTTCCGTCTGTGTGTGTTTCGAAACTTCTAACTCTATTCTCTTTGTGTTTCTGCAGAAATACTCCTGGACGACTTTATGTTGACACACCCTATCTTCCTGGCATCCGACAAGTTTCAGCAGGTCTTGCTCCAACAGTATCCTTCAAACAATGTTTTCATCATAGCAACCCATGTTAGTACAGACACAGACACTGCAGGTTGTACCATGTATGACTGTATGTGACAAATTAAACTTGAAACTTAAACTAGTAAAGCCCAGCAGTTTAATGATGGAGTAGTGACAACAAATGGCGTGTGTATAGATTTAATTTGGGGGCTGGTTAGGCCCGACCTAGCTAACAGACTGTAATAAAGCGTAATGAAAAAATATATAAAACAAAAACATTTTTCTAGTAAGCTCCCTCTTGATTGAATCATACATAAATCTTATTATTAATAAACAAAATTGTCAGTTAGTAAGAACAGCGATAAACACTGTTGGGCGTGTTAGTTGGAGTAAACAGAGGACAGTCATTGCCCCAACTCTCGTTGTGTGACCCAGATTCCAAGTTTAAAGAGCCTAGCCTCTCTTTTCATCCACAGTCACTGCAGGGGTTTCTCTGCCCCCAGAGCCGACTTTATGCTTCATTGCTTCTAACATAGTATCATCATCATGTTTTACCACCATCTGAACCATTCCTGATGATTCTGGGGGGTTAGAAAAGTGCTTCTGAACCTCTGGGATGATCAGGTAAAGGTCTGTGTGTACAGGTGTGGGTGGAGAACCCGAATCATTTGGTCCACTGATGAAATGAGGCTATAGTGCTTAAATGTCTGCTACATTGTTGGTTCTCAACACATTGTTGGTACTGCACCACTGCCGGTATTTAAATCTTCTTATGATTTAGAAAAAAAAACTGAAAGAATATTGATTATAATAATAAATAACAACGTAAAACATAAAAATATGTAATAATATATAAAAAAAAATCAATATTATAGAATTATTAGTAATATTAATACCAATATAATAACACACTATTAATATAAATAACAAAAGCAGCCATGACCTAGTGGTTAGAGAACTGGGCTTGTGAGCAGAATCGGTTTGATTCCCAGAGCTGACAGGTCTCGACTGAAGTGCCCTTGAACAAGGCACCTAACCTCCAACTGCTGTCCGGGTGCTGTGGTTAGTGTGTATGGTAGAACGGGTTAAAATGCAGAGGACGGATTTCGCTGCGCAAGTGATAAGAGTATTCTAAATCCTAATAATAATAACATACATAATAAATACAAATAACAATAATAGGAAAGTTATACATTTAACTATTATTAATATGTAATAAAATGGTAATAACAGCAATAATATAGCCACAGACTAAGGCACCAGTTGGGATCTGGACCCGCTATGACCCTGAATGAGATGAAGCACTGGTGAAACATGATCAAGAATCATTTGCATTACTCGTACTTTTGCTGCACCATTTCATTTTCCTTATGCATACAGTCTGTACTTAATCCACCCTACAGCATGTATTGAAGCAGTAGTTCAGAGGTCGAGCCAGTTGCGGTCAAATCCCAGCTCTGCCATGCAGCCACTTGGGCCTTAACCCTCTTAGCTGGACTCTGCGAAATAACAAATACTATACTGTTCTCCTGTAGATGACAAATAAAGGCAAGTGACAGGTTACCATCCCCAACATACCATCCACCCCATTTCCTCCAAATCCCCAAACCTTTTTTATAAGGAAACAGCAGAATGAAACTTAATGTAGCAAAACCAGATTAATTTGGTAAATCATTTATAGCTATTCAGGGTTTTAGGACAATAAGCCATGCAAAGCTTTATTAGTCATTATACTTATAAAATGTCTTACAGTGGTGTGCGTTCAACCATTACTGTTCCTCTCAGACACACTTCTGATCAAGCATATCTCGGCTATTAGTGTATCCATGGTCGTGGATTATGCTCCTCGTCTCTCTCCCTCTTATCTTAGCTCGTCCACACCTCTCTTCAGGTCTGGAACTGGAAATCCAGGCCTAATTAAGTCCTCTGTCAGGGGAGAACGTCTGCTTCCTGCTGGACCCGAAACACAAAGGGAAAACCCCTTGGCCCACGTCCCTCTCCCCACTTCTGATAGGACTGGGGTTTAAAATAGAGCCTTCTCTTTTACTCGGCTCTGTCAGCTTAGCACACACACCGGCACGCACACTTTTCCACAGCAAGGGAGCGAACGAAGCAGAGATCAAAGCCCACAGGCTGAGCTTTGTGGAACGGGAGGCTTGTTTGCCCCGCTGGGGGCCAGGTACCACAGGCTCAACCCTGGTGTCTGGAAGTAGCAGCGGGGCATAAATATAGTTACTACATCTGGAAGGTCATCAAGGGCGGCTTGTGCATCTGTGTTGCCCGATGTTTTGGGTAGTGGTTTTAAATTTGGAAAGGGTTCGGAATCTCTTAGTGTAAATAGGCCTAGCTTGCCTCCTTTAGATTGGACTGAATTAAAATGTAACAAAATCCTAGCTATATACATTCTACAGTGAAACCTTGAGTTACGAGCGGTTTACCATACGAACATTCTGGCTTCTAAATGATTCATTTCGACTTAACGTTGGAACAAATTTGGGTTATGAGCCACATTTATCATGGAAACGAAACACATGACATCACTGACTAGTGAGTGAACCTAGTACATAGGCAGAAATGCAGGGCAAAGAATGAAATAAACGATTATTGATGTGTTATTTGTATGAAGGGTGTATCACCCTAGGATCTCTGTTTTCCTCAGGCTAATAATCAGGGTCCTTACATGGTGTCGAAGACCCCATCCCTTTTTTCTGGCAAGTTCTCACCTAGTACATTCGCACTGAGTTTGTCTCCTGCATGCCAGGAGACAAACTAGTTGTCTTGGCAACTAGTAGCAGAGCTGAGATTCGAAGGAGGACCGACTTTTAGAACGTTTTTGAAAAAATCAAACTGTATACTTTTTTCTTTTTGTAATTTATGTTTTATTAAAATGTGTTGGGATTTTCCACTAGCACACCATTACAGAGAGTCTGAATCCCCCACTTGGGCGCCACCTTGAAAGCACTGCATTGTAGCCTCGGTCCCAAGTCTGGATAAACAGGGAGGGGTGCATCAGAAAGGGCATCTGGCGTAAAAACCGTGCCAAATGAATAACTCAGATTGTTTGGGTATTTTATTTGTGAATTTTGAATTAACACTGACAAAAATGGATAGCCCTTAGATGGAGGAATACCTGCCCTGCATTTTTTTTTAATCAGACCTGATGCGACCCTAATCGGGATCAAGCAGTTCAAGACAATAAAGCGAGGAAACTAAATCTAAACACATAACTAATTAGTACAACAGCTGTGTTTGGGTAAGGGGGCAGGAGCTGTAGGTAAAGCCGAGCTCTGCAACTTCTTCCTCAGGGTTTTGTCTTTTTGTGTTTTTGTATCTTTGGGAATAAAACATGTAAGAACAGGAAGGGCATTAGTGTTTGTGCTGTAAGTGTTTTGTGTGTCTCGGTGTGATGGGTGTGTTCAGTTGTGTTCACACATCTTCCTTTTTAGGAGCGGAAACATTTGAACAAACGTAAATTTGTAAAGTAAAACATATAGAGCAAATTTGAGATTTAGAGAAAATGTAAACTGGGGAATACAGAAAGTAAAGCTACTGTTTTTAAAATGTATCCGTATGCCGCTGCTCCATAATGAACAGCCTCACAAGGGTTGCCAGACTGAAACGGTGGTATCCATCCAAAAACCTTGAACAACCTGTCAATCAAACTTTTGACAGCGGTTTGGATGTGGTTGGAGGTCGGCCTTGATATTACAGTTGCTTTAGAAAACAATAGCCTTTTATTTATATTTTAAGGTGCCACAATGATTACAAACCAGCCCAAATTTTGGCCAAACGCAAAAGCGTGTTTCACCTCGGCGATCTGTAGTAGGAGTAATCGGTTGTATCTGAGCTTATAGTCCAAATAGAGTTCCATCTAAATTCCATTTTTTTTAAATCAGTGGCTTCTCAATTTTTGCTGATGACATTAAAATAGAACGACTCTGGGAAAACGCATCACAAAGGAAGGTGACCATGTAGAAAAGTGATGTCATTTGTTTTTTCTGGATGTTCTTGATAAATACTTTTGAAAGAACCTTTGTATTTAAGTATTCCATACACTGATCAGATATAACATTATGACCAATTATGGCCTTCATCCTCCACGTACATCCATGAGACTTGGCTACCAATGTTTCCTCCTTGGATCTGACCTCTGCAGACCAAGAACACAAGACCTGCAGATTTAGAGATGCTCTGACCCAGTCATCAAGCATTCCCAATTTGCCCCTTGCCAAACCCATTTTCTGCTACATCATCTTTGAGGATAAAATGTTCACTTACTGTGTAATATATTCCACCCTCAAACCCTCAAGAGATAATTAGTTTTATTCACTTCACCAGTCAGTAGTCAGAATGGTCAGAATACTAAGAGATAGCAGGTATCCGAAAAGCCTAGCAAGGTCCAACTGGCTACCGATGAACGAAAACTTTCTAGATTAGCAGTGGTTAGGCGGGATGTGCATATTAAAGAAACAGTGGCCACATTTCTTGTTGAGCATGTTGACCTCTTTGGACAAGTAACTGATTTGATCTACCGGTATACACTGGCCGATCAGCTGGTTTGCCACACGTATGCCTAAAACACTTCAGTCCTTAACAGCTTGCTCAGATTCGGAGCCGAGCCCAAACAGGGTGAAGGCTGGCCCAGCTGGGACGGAGCGGAGAGGAAGCAGGCCGTCCTAAGCGTGGCCTTCCGCTACCTGGACACCTATAGGGAGCTGCTACAGGAGGAAGGTGACAGATCCAACAGCTTCCCGAAGGTACACAGAGATATACACACACATCCCACACTAAAAGTGTTGATCCTGGCAGGAACCTATCAGTGTCGCCATGGTAACAGAAGTGCGTATGTGAAATATTGGCCAAAGCAATTATTATCTCAAAGTCCAGCTTCCTGGCAGCTAACGCCCCGCTTTGGACGTGTTTGCATCCAGGATCTGTACCTGTGTGCCGTGCAAGAGCTCAGCCACTTTCCCGAGCTGGTGGAGGATGTTCTGAAGCTCCAGCGCTGGACCGAGATTCTTCACAACCCGTGAGTGGCATACACACACAATAAAGGTTTAGAGTTTAGGATGGACCCACCCCTAAATCCCCAAAAAGGTTTAAATGTGTGTAACTTTTTTCCTCGCCCAGTTTTGACCAGAATTTTGTCGTACACTTCGCCCCATTGTATCTCACCTATACTCATACAGGACTGTAGTGCTAATAGAGCAGAACTGACACACAACGTCCCCTATCTGGTCTGTTTATGTGTGTTTTTCTCCCACCCAATTTAACCCAAACTGACACAGAACAAGTCAAGTCAATTTTAATTATTAATATTAAGTATAGCGCTTTTTACAACACACTCTGTCACGAAGCAGCTTTTACAGAGTAGTTTAGGACCATCGGACCAAAACCACCGTTGAGCAAGCCAAGCGTAACTGGCAAGGAAAAGCTCCCTAAAAATAATTGAGAGGACCCAAACTCAGCAGGGACCCATTCTTCTTGGGTGGAACACAGACATGTCCCCTGGCACCACATCTGGTCTATATCTTGTCATATCCTTTGCCCGATTGTATCTCACCTCTACTAAGGCAGGCCTGAACTGCTAATAGAGAGCTGGACTGACACACATCTGTCATAAAATGCCCTATGTGGTCTCTTTTTGTGATTTGTTTTTTTCCTTACCCAGTTTTGACCCTGATTTAGTCATATCCATAACTGATTGTATCTCATTTCTACAAATGGAGGCCCGGACTGCTGATAGTGAGTCTGGCTGTATCAGCAGAGCTGAGATACAATCGGGATACAAATTGATAACAATAAAGACTGGATGAAACAGAACAGAAAAAATGGGTTGCAGAGAAAAATAGTAATAACAAAATTGATGCGGAGACTTTGTCGTTTTGTAAACCACAGTTAGACCAGATTGTACAGAGAGTAAGGTGCATTGTTTGTGTTGCCCATGTCACTTAAAAATCATGAACAACATTTAAGGTGCTTAATAAACCCTGCTGTGGTGGACTGGATCTTTTCATGGCTTCATATTGGGCTCAGTCTCATGCATGGAGAGTCACACACTGATCCCTATCATCTCCATCATCTTCTACGGTATCCCGTCCGGCATCCAACTGGACAGGCATCAAGTGTGCCAGTAGGGTGTTTTTGAATTATCTTTTTAATTCATTTACCCTTATTCTCCCAATCTGCTGCTGGGGACCCCAATGACGTCCAAGGAGGGCGTGTGTACAACTGACACACCCCTCCTCTTATAATTTGATGGATTTGTGTGTGTGAAGCTTTGCATACAGAGAGCTAGCCCCGATGTCTGCCCTGTTCCACTTTCTGATATCTGGCGCCCTGGTCAACCAAGCTCCTTACACAACATCGATAACCCAACCAGATCCACCTATCACACTGGAACTGGGAACTTAAAATATCTAAACATCTAAACATCCCGCTGTGCCACGTCTCAACCTCGCAAGTGGTTACCCACTGCCCGCTCGATTACACAATATTGCTTTTAATTAAAATCCAAAACCACATTTTTACCCCCCTCCAGCCATCACGAGGTCGGTTTCAAAGAAAATCACACAAAAGGTGCTCAAGTTTCCTTTATAAAAATACAGTAGCAAGCTATAAAATCTGAACAGCAGACAAACCTACAAAGCCTTTAATGAACGACGAGACTTTTTCTTTATAAGCCGCCTAATTAGACAGTGGAAATTTTGGCATCTGGTGCTTGATGTGTTCCTTATGTGACAGTTTTGACTTGTTAACTAATGAAGGCTTTGAACTCTGTAGCTTTAATTCTGTTCAATGCATAATTCAGTCCAAAATTTACACTCTGTGTACTGCACGACCAAATTAATGCGGATAACGTTGCAACATTTTGGTCATGGTACACTTGGTAAGGTTGAATCAGTTCTTCTGGACACAAGGTTTGATGTGGAGATCCGTTTAATCACTCATCCAAGTTACTTCTTCAGTCTGAGCTGGTGGCGAATACCCCAACTCGAGTAATTTGATTACTAAAAATCATTGAAACATTTTTCCATCCGAAGCCTTATTCGATCCGTACAGCTGTATACAGCTTCCGGTGTTTTACACAACAAATTCACACCTGCATTGCAACAGTGGTTTCCAGCTTTTTCAAAAGTCACCAAAATACAGGGAAAAAATCACCCAAAACAGAACAGGATAAGCAGATGATTTGTATTTTCAAAATAATAAACCAGTTAAACCACCATGACTGTGAAATTAATATCTTAAACTTTACAACTCATTAATTATACATTATGAAGGATAAATTATTTTTGCTTTTATGTCTTTGAAGTTTTTAAAAACCAGCAATGTAAGATGGTTAACCTTTCGCACATAAATATGTACTACCTTCCTTTTTAACTCAGCATCACTTATTATTCTAATTTTCAACAGGAGAACTATGTACAGTCTGATGAGGTATACATATATGGTGTCATTTGTAGAAGCAAATATCTTTTTTTTTTAAATAAGGGTCGCTTTCCAATTCTTTTTGGTAATTTCTTATGTATTTTCCTCACTTTTGCATTGAGAGCCAAACAAAACAAAACTGTTAGTCTAGAAACGAGTCTAACATGAATTACTGTATCGATGGACGTGGCAACAGTATCATTTACATTTAGATTTTTAACATTTAGCTGATTTACAGAAGTGCTTCCATAGTAACATTACCATACAACAGCTATCATACAAATCTGATAAAACCCTGTTAGAACCTATATTTTTGTAGGAGCATTAGTAAGAATGAATCAGTTTAAGTGCCTCTGAAAGACGTGAGCAAGAGACTCATTCGTACAGCCAAGGGAAGTTCGTTCCACCACTTGGGTATGAGTACAAAGAAGAGCCTTGATGCTTGTCTTCCTCAAGTCGTGGGGGACGGATCAAGTGAAGCAAGACTAGTCAACCTGTCAATGAAACCTTTGACAACAGGTTGGATGTGGTGGGAGAATGTAGGTTTATTTACATTTCACTGCTTTAGAAAGTAATTGTTTTTAATATTTTAAACAACCTGCCAAATCTGATCCCACTGTGTCTCCTCAATGGGGTCTTAAAGTAAATCTGATTTCAGCTTTACACTCTGTTGTCGAACTTTTTTTGTCATAAGTCATGATTAAATCATCTTAAACCCAAATATACAGGCTTTGTTTATTAGGATTATAACATCTTGTTGGAAACTTGACACAAAAATAGGAGCGTTACATGATTCATCAACTCAGTTTTGTATCTCCAGTTCTGTCTTGTACTTCTCATTATCGACCCCTCTCTCGCTCTCTGATGCTTCTAGTGTGGAGGAAGACAAGGAGAGTCGGAAGAAACAGGTGCGTCCACTGTTCCGCCACTTCAGGCGCATCGATGCCTGCTTGCAGCCCCGAGAGGCCTTCCGTGGCTCAGACGAGAGTAAGTCCAGACTGCTTTTACGAATTATAAATGCTCTCTGTTGTTGACCAATGTTCCGGCTCAAACATTTGGTCACATTAATATGACCATTATTATGACTCTGATATCTAGAGTAAAGACATCAAGCTCTCTGCTAGCACCTTTGTTTGAATTAATGAAAAACAACCCAACTTTCACAGTACTTGACAATACAGTATCATCATGTGCTATTAGTTGTTTTTAATTGTATAAGGGTGTGTGTGTGGCTGAAACGAGAGCGCTGTCTCGTGGCATTAAGGTCCAGGGGTAGGTGACGGCTACCTTAACAGACCACTGCTCCAATCCATCACACATGCCGACCGTAGAGCAGAACAGGATGAGACTCGGATTCTCGAGTCCTTAAGGGTTCAGCAGATCTGTGAAAACACAAAGGCACAAAAAGGCAGCACAAAGGATGACCAAAAATATTAATAGCTTTCCCTATAAAGAAAATACTAATACCTCGGAGCCTCCTAGGTCTCACCTATCTGACCGCTCTAAATGCGCCCAGAAATTACCCCTTGCCCTGATAAAGGAGCGAGCGGTACAAGAAAAAAAGGAAAACGCTTTCGGTGAAAGAAAAACTTGCAGGGAACCATCATCTACCTGTCAAACAACAGGAAATGCAGAAGGCGCTCAGCATTAATCAGCCAGTCCATTAGGGAACCGGGTATTAGGCACCCTGTAATACCTGCAGGGTTATGAACCAGCAATTGGTTCAAAGCCTAAATACAGATCTCCAACAAAAACATACGTCATTTAATGGTTTCAACAGGAAGGCTGGAATCTCTTTTCTTTTAGGACCGACACTACAATGAAAGGGTTTGTGCATCTTAGTGGCTAGGGTGGTGCCCAGTTCAGACTCTTGGCACTGCTGTGCTAGCGGAAAATATAGTTGCAAGGAAATATTGTTTAAAATGTGTTTCTTGTTGGTTTGGAATGGGCACAAATCATCTTCTAATTGAAAGATGAAAATAGGGTTTTGTGATTATGGTTGTTGACAGTTTAGTTGTGCTTTCAATGCTTCAGCAAACGATTATTTTTGTAATCAAGTAATCTTCGATGATTCCAGCAATTAATCGAATAAGAAATACTTTCAATTTAAAGATAGAAGGCAAATTATTATGAGATAAACATGTCTTTTAAGCAAGCTGCACATTTTATTCCTTGGATATAGCACACTTTAAAGATAACTTCTATAAATGGCAAAAACAATACAGTAAAAACATCTAATTCAAATTAATTGAAATGCAAACAGGCCACCTAAAAGGAGCAATAATAATAATAATAATAATAAACATTGCCAGCAACTTTCCAGGAATGGCATTCTAAAGGGAGAAGCGGAAACGATTGCTAATTTCTGAATCATTTCTGTATTTGTTTGTGTGTGTGTATGTGTGAGTGTGTGTGTGTGTGTGTGTGTGTGTGTGTGTGTGTGTGTGTGTGTTTTGGGAGGCTTCATATTTCAAATCACAACTGTGTTTGTATGTTTGTAAATGAGAGGGTACCAATCAGTAGAGGATGCCCACAGTGGACCCATGGGTACTTTTTATTATTGCGCTAATGCACTTTGAGAATTAGTCTGTGTTATCTGAGACGTGTCTCGAGTCAAGTGCCTCCCCAGACTGTAATCAATAAGCAATCCAAAACAGGAAATAGCTGCTGACCCTAATGACCTGGTATATAACCTTTTTAACTGAAGACTTACAATCAAGGTAACAGGCAGCAAACCGGTCAATATATTGATTGTTTCACTTTCTGTTGAGCTTAAGAAATAACTAAAAATGAAATTAAAAGTGCCAATGAAAGGGTTTTTTGCCATTTTTAATCATTTATAATATTTATTTGTAATATTGTATTATATTACAAATCTTTATATTATTTATTCATCCTGTCTGTCTGCCTGTCTGTTGATCAATGTGTCATTCTGTCTATCTATATCTATCGGTCTCTGTCTGTCTATCTGTCTATCTTTACATCCGTCTCTGTCTGTCTGTCCATCTATCGGTCTCTGTGTCTCTATCTGTCTAATTGTTGGTAGAAAGTTAACTCCAGAAAGGTTTTACAGCGTGTAAAAGGCACATAGAGACAAAGCTGTATTATAAACTTGATGATCATACCTACACTACACATACAAAGAATTAAATAAGGAATTAATTATATTCATGTGCAATTTTTGTCGAAATGTTGGAATTTTAGACAGTTCGAGCATAAAAAAAAAATCAACAGGCAAAGCAGCCATGCTTTGGTAATAAAGGTATTCAGAAAATTCTGAGTCTTTTATGAGCAGGGGTGGGTTGAGGCTTGCCTCTCAGATATTAATCTAGTAATTTGAGAAACAACAATCATCATCAAGCAGAGACAGAGATTTTAAATACTTCCTTCTGTACAGTGTGAAATCCATCAAAAGCTTTGTGTGCAATGGGCACGGTGAAGAACAATGTCTGAAAACTTGTGACTCTTTAGTAGGCATGATTTAAGTCATCCTACACGCTCCGGAAAAGCGATCCCTGATCATGCTGTCTACTGATGTGCTTTATTTCCAAGCTATGATCTGACTGAATGATGAGGAAGCATCTGATGCCTTTCAAATAAAAATACATTTATAATGTGCATAAAGGTGTACAAGCGTCATTCATTTGCTACTTCGGGCCAATTATCCGTTTTTGGTGTACGGAGGGAGGTGTTTGCTGGTATACTAGCAGGTTTGAACACTTAACTGTGTTAAGTTAGTAAGGACAAACTGGTAACATTATAACACACATCACTGTCTCAGCACTACCCCTAAATATTCTGTCTTATACGTTTAACGTTTTGTCAGAATCCTCTTTATTTTGGTAGCTGTCTAGGTAGGCAGAGGCAGCAAGGCAGCTCATTCGATCTCGATCCTTCAGCTGGAAGGGATTTTTAAATACACGCACGATTAAATTGCAGTATGAGCCATTGTTCAGGTATCAGGTTTAAGAGCCAGGATGTCTCATTAAATAGAGGAGGGTGTTACATGGCATGGGTAACTTGATATGTTCGGGGACCTCTAGCACCAAAGTATATGTACGGTAGCTTATTCAGAGAGAGCAGTTTTATTTATTGCATTAAGCCTTGCATTATTTTACAGTGTTGAATATGACCATGCTTTTTTTTGCAGCTGAAGACTTTCAACATTTATCTTTTAAAACTGACTCGTTTCCATTTTGCGAGTGATTTATTGGTGGTGTTCAAGTGATTTAACATTTCTTTCATATCGTGCTTTCTTTGATGCAGTTTTCTGCAGGGTGTATACACCAGACCACTCATATGTGACCATCCGCAGCCGTCTTTCCTGCCGCGTCGGAGAGATTTTGGCTCTGGTGCGAGAGAAGCTCCAGTACAGTGAGGAGCAACCAACTCAACCTGGCAACCTCATACTTGTTGCAGTCACCTCATCGGGAGGTAAGTGTCAGAAAGCACAGTGGTCAAACCAACAGGTAGTTTAATAATAGGATGAGATTATAGTGTCCCATGAGTGCCTTCAATGATGACTTATTGATTAAAAAAACAATAAGAGTAACATAGCAGCATTGTAACATCTATTAAATAAGATTTTCCCAACATTTTCTGGGTCTCGACCTCCTTTTTTTAGTGACCAAGCAGTCCTGCCACAGCTACATTAAAGGGCATTAGTAATAAATCCTGAAAAGGTCTTATACTCAGAGATCTTTCCTTCTTAGGTCTTATAATACTGCACAAAAACACAGTGAAATTAGTATTATTTTTAATTTAACAGTTAAAAAACTGTCACAACTAATAGTAAGCCTAAAAGAACTAACATTAATAAAATAAAATATCTAAAATATTTATGGGAATTATTTATTCATTTCTATGACATTGTATGCAATTAAATTATATTTACAAGCAATCATTTGTTTCGACTGTAGAACTAACTTGAATATATAAAATATAACAAAATATTCTATTGTTCTCTAATTTAAATTGGAAAACACATTTAAAAACTTCTGTTTACACAGCCATGGTTGCCAGATTGCAACCAAAAAATTTTCAAAATCCGGCGAAATGCAAATAGAACAGCCACTCTGGCAACACTGTCCACAGCTTATGGAGGTCGGTGATTAAATAAACATACATGTTATATTATGAAGTACTTTTCATGCTTTAATGATTGTTAAATGAAGTACTATAAAACAAATCATCATCTTTTTTTCTGCCACAACCGCTCCAGGATCAGCCACTGATTGGTTTGTAAGAAAGCTGTCACTCCATTCTGCTGGACAGAGTGGGTTTTTGGAAGCATATGTGGGTTTTAAATGATAAGAATAGGCATTTATGGGCATCTATAATCCAAAATTCACGTTTTTTTGATGATTCGCGTCTGCTCTTGGAACACACAACAGCTTTTCTAATCAGTACGTCTCTGAACAAACAAGAGCTTTTATTGAGATGGATAAGATCTTAACTATGCCAGATCTGACCCGCCAGCTCTTATTAATAATTCATTGTTGTGTTGTGGCATTACTAGAAGCTTTTATGAAGACAGTTAAGTGGTTTTTAATTAATTAAATATTTGACAAGCCATTGTTTTGTGGATCCAGTTTAAAAGCCAGGGTGCATCATTAATGGGTTACATGTCATGGGTCGTTTAGATGATGCTTTAGCACCATTGAAATAGCATGGTTGCTAATTCAGACAGAGCAGGGGCTAGACTGTCTTGCCTGCAGTCTGAACCGGTCATAGTCAGTCATGCACTCATTTGAACTTTTAACTGTTTTTGTCTATTCATTTATGCACATTCTCCCTTTTGCTCCCTTTTAGGGGGGAATATTTAAATTAAGGTATTATTAAAAGCGAAACAAGCTTTAAAATTATGTGTTACTTGACGTCCATTTCCATTTAAGATGTAGGGGTAACGCCCACCCCTCTCAGGTGGTTGAACCATGAAGGCTTCAAATATTTTTTAAAAGTGTCCCCCTTAAAAATAAAATTGACATGTCTGTCTGATTTTTAATATAAGTTTTCAAATTGACACTGTCACATATGTAATATGTAAATATGTAAACCTTGGGCAAATAGATTTAATAAGAAATGAGTTACATGGGAGCCAAGTAGAGACTAGTAATAAAAGTGATAGTGTTTTTCCACAATTTTGTCCATTAGCGTACTGAATTTTTTGGCGAGTTCAGTTCGAAGGAATTAGAAGAGGTCAAAATTGTTTATTCTTCTTTATTGTTTCATTAAACACGGAGATCTTAGCGAGTTCAGTTAGGCCGCTGCACACTTTGCTGCGTTGGGGTCCGTGATTTTTGCGGTTGCCGTGACGATCAGAGGCTTTTGTTAAACACTTAGCGCTTTGTTTACATCGCATGGAATCTGAATCAAGTTGTTGAGTGTTGTTGAGTCTGGGCTTATTCTGTTGGACTTAATGAGACGTGGCTACATCTACAAGTTTATGCACGTTGTTTGGTGTACAGAATGCCTTCAACGCAAGCTGCACTTCATTCAATATGGAGCACACGGACAATAATTCCATTTACACTTAGTTTTGTGTCATATCATTGGGCCAAATGGTTTGTTGTTAAGATCGAAGCAGCTTAAATGAGATTCTGAATAAAAAATTTCTGGATGAACATTCGTCGTTGGATTAATTAATAGAAAAAGCTAGGTGGGTAATCGGACGGATCCAGACCAGTGTGATTATTCACTTTACACTTTAAACACCGTGGTTGAGTGCAGAGCTACAGTGCTGAAGCTTTCAGCACGAAGAATGTGTATAAGATGTGCTGTCGTTTAGGTGTGCTCATGATCATGGGGTGAATCCTGCTGTAATCTCTCCCCCCCCCCCACACACAGAGAAAGCGGTGTTCCGTCCCAGCGATGAGGCCGTCTTCACCACCCTGGGTGTCAACACGCACCTGTTTGCATGTGAACCCTCCGAGCTCGAGAGCCTGGTGAGAACTTCTGCATTCTTAACGATAAACAAAATAAATGATTATGACCACCAGCTCATTTCCAGAGTAATGCAAGCCCCTAGATCAACTGGGAGAGACTCAATAAATCCTGGTATGTTGTCACGGGTATCTGGAGCCATGCTGACTGCAGCATATCTCACTGCTGCTTTAGGGTGCGCGGTGGAAGATCGTGACCATCGAAGTGCTGGGGAGTTAGTGGGCCAGGATAGTCCTTGGGAGTCCTGGTCATGCTCTTCCAACCAATGTAGGACATTTCTGGTCATGTGACGTGTCGCATTGTCATCCCATCCGCCCCAGTGAAGACAATCAGCATTAATGGTTGTCTGTATTTTGCAAGGATGGTTTAGACATGAAATGGTTAAGAATGCCTGCACAGTTTCTTTGCTCATCGAGAGTCACACCCTGTAAGTTAGGTAAATTTAGCTTATTTTACACTAATATATATTGTACAATATTAGTAAACTATATTGTTATAATACAACGATAAAAAAATTGTGGAGGATATTAGAGAGTATAGCTGCGCAAAATTGCGGGAGTCTCCACAAACTATTATTACTTAGATTCCAAGGGAAAATCCATGAAAGTACAGAAACACTAAACCGCGAATTTGAAGAGGTTCACCGTACACCATTATTTCATATTGACTCTACTATACATACTTGTTAAGATAACAAGTAACTCAATATGGACTTTGAAATAATCTGTTATCCAGCCATAATAATAGCAATAGTAGTTTTTAGTTAGTTAGTTACCTAGGTAGGTAGGGTACTGAGGTAGATAGACAGTTAGTTAATTAGATAGATAGATGGATGGATAGATAGAAATGAAGGTGACTGCTGCAGTTAATGTAGAATCCGCTTTGGCATCCGCTCTTGACCATCAAGTCAATCATTCTTTGTAGGTAGTCTGCCAGTATTACTGAGTTTTAGATGGTGTGCTGGCACGTTTTTTCATGTTTTACCTTAATTAGCCCCCAAAAGAAAAGTTTGGACACCCCTGGTTTAATCTCATGATGTTTGTTCGTGTGAATGTATGTGTGTGTTAGATGCCTCTTCCAGAGGAGATTCACTGGACACCGGGCGACAGCAAACTCCATGATATGAGTGCAGAGGAAGTGGCCAACCAGCTGGTAGTGTTTGACTGGGAGCTTTTCAGCTGTGTTCATGAGGTCAGTTCTCTCTCTCTCTGTCTCTCTCTCTCTCTCTCTCACACACACACACACACACTCACACACACACCTCATCTCCCACAATTACCATAAGTGAAGCCATAAACAATTCCTATCTTGAAGATGTTTGTCCTGCATGGGTGTTTAAACAGGTGGAGTTTGTGTGTTACGTGTTCCATGGAGAGGAGGCTCGTTGGCGGCCTCTCAACCTGGAACTGGTGCTGCAGCGATGCAGTGAAGTGCAGCACTGGGTGGCCACAGAGATCCTACAGTGTCAGTCGCTGCCGAAGAGGGTGCAGCTGCTGCGCAAGTTCATCAAGATCGCATCTCTGTGAGTGAACAGATCTTTGCATTGGGTGTAACGTAGATTCGAATTGTTTTAGAATTTAGAACCCTCCTTTTCAGCACTGTGTCTTTTTCACCAATCCGTGCAGTGAAACAAACTAGTGAACACTAGGGGGCAGTGAGCACACGTGCCCGAAGTGGTGGGCAGCCCTAGCCACGGCGCCCGGCGAGCAGTTAGAGGTCAGCTGCCTTGCTTTACGCTCGGGTGGCACAGTGGAATATTTCACTCCTCACCAGAACCGACTGTCTTTGTGGGTTCAAAACTGGGCTGGTACCGACCGGCTTGCTGCCATCAGTATCTGCAGCAGACATCATTCTTCTAGGGTGGGATGACCGGACTATGTTAGACCCTGATTGACAGATAGAGATGTGCAAACTCAACAAGAAGGCATAGTGGGAAACACTGTTGCCTCACGGCATCCCCAGGTGGGGCGGTCCGGGTGCTTAATGTGTGGAGTTTGCATGTTCTTGCCTTGTCTGCTTTCCTCTCAATATCCAAAAACAAGCGAATGGGGTAAATCAGAGCTACTAAATTGTCATGACTAAGTTTGATATAAACTTGTGAACTGATTAAACTTTTGTAATTAAAAGCATTTCCTGTCATAAATGTAACCGAAGATGTAAAAATATCAGCCCAATTCTTTATCAACTACTCCCACTCAGAATGCATTGGAAGTTATATTACTAACATAAATCTGTCAATTGTCTGGATGAGGTCTTGAGGTCTTGAGGTCTTACCCCCTATTCACATGTGAATTAGGTCCTCGAATACTAGTCTCGTCTTCTCCAAAATTATGATTTGTTACTGTTGGTGGTAGATGATTAAGTGTCATTGTCCTAAAACCTTGAGCAAATACGAACACGTTACTGCACTTAAGTCATTTTGTCAGGTATCTGTACTTGACTTGAGTATTTCTGTCACTTCCTACTTTTTTCTTTTAGTTTCACATTTTTACTCACTACATTTTCAAAACAGAATCATTAGTTCAGTTTTAACTAAATAAATATACTTACTAGTTTATTTTATTTATTTATTTAGATTTCTTTAGTACATGAACTAAAAGTATGCACACAGATGCAGACTGAATACGATGGAATCAGTTAAGGGCTGTGTTCTTATCTGTGGTAAAGATTCATTCGTTTTTTTCACTCGGTTAAATGAAGTTAAATGAAGAATCGGTTCATTGGTTATCTCTGGGCTGAATTTTAATCTCTCTCCTGATTGGCTGTAAAGGAATAAGTGACACCACAGTGAACGGATGATATATAAAATATATAAAATGGCCTTCAAGAAAAACTTAAGTACACGAATACCAGATTGTTTACCAGATTACTAGTACTTTACTTAAGTAAAGGAACTTGTGTACGCTCTGATGATGAGCATTTAGCAGTTCGGGCATCTAGAGGCGAAACATCGTGGTTTAACCATGTAATCTTATAATGTTTCTGGGAGGTCTCATGGTAGGGCGTTCTGTAACAGGTGTGTGTTTGGTTTTGTTTCAGATGTAAGCAGCAGCAGGACCTGCTGTCTTTTCTTGCCATAGTTCTGGGGCTGGACAACCCTGCAGTCAGCCGTCTACGTCTTACCTGGGAGGTAAAGAACCCTCTTATTTTTATGTCTCTTAGATTGCATATGCTTTATTTATTTTGGTATTTATGTATTTATGTATTCTTTTCAGGGGTTGCCTGGAAAGTTCAGGAAGCAGTTTCAGCAGTTTGAAAGCATTGCAGTAAGTCACCTTATTATGAATGAGTATACAGGCTTTAAACATTTTTTTAAATCTTGGATTTTAAATTTAAGACAAGGTCAAGTCTACCATTGACCATTTTGTTCATAGTCAGATTAAAGATCACATTTGATAATAAACGTTTGTACATTTGTGACTCAGGACCCCTCCAGGAACCACAAGTCATACAGGGACCTTTTAGCCAGTCTAAGGGCTCCGCTTATCCCATTCACTCCACTTCTGCTCAAAGGTAAGAGAGATATGTCTGTGACACACCTGCACAATATAGACTGTACACAGACCAGATCTGAATCCGATTGAAAATCTTTGGGGTGATCTGAAGCGTTCTTGCAAAGACAAGTGGGCAAATATTGCTACGTCAAGATGGGCAATACTGATATGATGGACTCCGACTCAAAAAGACCAACCACACTATTTTTATTTATTTTGTACTTATTTCCCCCAGAAGATTGTTTTTTATACATTAGAATATGAATTAAAATGTAATAAAAGAACACTGCTCATCCCCCCCCCCCCTTTTGTGAGATTATATAACAAACAAAAAACCTTTAAATCTTAAACTTTAAAGTGGTCTCTTCTTTTTAGATCATTAGCATGTATACACAGTCGTGGGGGAAAAAACACTTCAAAATGATTGCTCTACAATTTATTCTATAAACAAAAGTAAGAATTAGAATAGAATAAAACAGCACTTTTAATTTTGGTCAAACACATACCCAGAGATTATGTTTTATCATTTTTAGTTGCTAGTTTAAGCCTCACCAATGATATAAGTGA
>JAYDZG010000023.1:8546412-8556710 GCA_034509265.1 Microcambeva bendego
TCGCGTGTCTTCCATGTTGATGAGGGTGAGTACAAATGACTGATTTACAAGACAGAAACTAACTGTGAAAGTGAGCACTGTTGCAAGACTGTTATAATTGCAAGATACAGAGTTATTGAAAACTCTGGGGAAGAGACGTTCATGTGCGAGGGCACATACACAAGTTTTACAGTATTTCACATCATCCTCCACGCCAAACCATAATACCATCAAAATTATTTTTGTTAACCTCAAACTTTGGTGGACAGATGATAGTGTTTTAGATTTTATGCAATACTGACACCCGTAGTTTTAAAAAAACAGTAGTAGTTTAACAATAGTAAAGAGGCGCCCAGGTGGTGCAGCACACCGGTGCCGAGATTCTTAACACCTTGGTTTCAATCTAGGCTCTACCACAGATCTGTTAAACGTCATCTAGTGCAAACGGCAGTCCCTGCAGCACGCATAACCGGCCACCATGTCTGCTGGGTAGGAGTGTCCGGACGACGTAGGTCTTCTAATAGTGTGAGGACTGTGTTAGCACCTGTGCAGAAGGCGTGTGCACGTGTCAGAACACAAATTGACTGTGCTAAAGAAGAGAAAATGCATAAATAAATAGAAACAACTTCTCACAGGCTCCAAATGGACTGCTGGCAGTAATTTGGACGTCTTTACCTTATGCATTTGTGATTAATTGTCAACTGTGTGGACGGGGCAGATTCCTGCAACTCAATGACTCCTTAGGCGTTCACAGTCATAACACTATTTAAACACTGTACCAGCTATTATGGGAATATTATTGTTTATGTGAGATTTTGGTGTTGCACGTGGGCCAAGCCTGTTATTGTAATGGCTGAAGAAGCTTTGAAGCCTGAAGGTCTGACTCTTTGAAGTCGATGATGGTACATGATTAAACGTTAAGCCAGACGTTTGATGAATGGAAGTTTCCGATGGAGCTTGGTATCTGGATTTACACTTTAATTTTTAGTTCTTTTTGAACAGCCCTTTGTTCACATTGTGTGTGTGTGGGTGATGGTGTTGGGTAGGTGTTGGTGCAGGACTGCAGCAGAATATAAACCATACTTATTCTATCGACTGTATTATTAGTAAGCATGTGTACTCTGCAATCAAAGCAAATATCATTAAAATGCTATATTTAATTGTAAAAAATACTTCACTTTAAATTGAAAACAGTACTTTAAATGTCTCTAAAGCAGATCTGTGTTCCATTCTTTTTATTTCACCTGGAGGGTTGTTCTTAAAGTGTATTATGTAAGAACAGAAATAATGCTTTCATTTGACCTGCATTAATGACATGTTCAAGTTTCTATACACGAGAAGATTTCTACACAAGCACCTTTTCTTTTCAAAAGTCTTCTTCCTCATGAGTTTAAAATCACACATTAGTGATGGGAATTTTGGCTCTTTAAAAGGAGTGGAATCTTTTGGGTCCGTTGGTTTTAAACAGACCTTTTTTCGGGCCGTACGTGCTAATTAATGAATATAGTAATATCAGTGATGAACAATCCTTGCCTTACATGTGAACCTAATTTAAGCAACATTTAAGTGAAGAAAATAGATATAAATATACAAAAAGTATATCTTAATAATAGTAATCGTTAAACAAATAATAGTTTCAATAATTGCAAATAAATAAAGTTTGTATGATTTGTTTCATAACTTTATAAAGCATAACAATTAGAAACAAATAAAAAAGTAATTTTTACAAAAATAATTGGACTGTAGCATTTTTAAAAAGTTCTAGAAATTAGATTTCACTCCACTTCTGTTCACTTGATTCCCTCTTCTCAATGTATTTACATTTTCAGCATTTAGCAGATAATAGAGAACCAATCAAAACGTTTTATTGTAAAGTGAAATGGGTGAATTACTACTTATAAGAACTAAATATATTAAATACTAATCATTTTAATGGCTCCCAGAGGCACGGTCGTTCGAGAACGACCCATCTCTAGTACACACCATTCATTCTTGCCTTACATCAAGAAGGTCCTGGGTTCGATTCCCAGTGCTTTCTGTGTGGAGTTTACATGTTCTCCCTCTGTGTCTATGTGGGTTTCCTCAGTTGAATGACATTCAGTCAGACTAATTATAGCCGCCCTGTGTCAATGTGTGGGTTTTTGCTCTGTGATGGAATGGCAACCTTCCCAGTTTTTTTTAATATATACTGTATATACTTTTCGCTCAGTGAGTCAAACCCATTGTGATCCTGCACAGGAAGATAGGATAAAGCTGTATTAATGAATGATCAGTGTTTACTTGCATCTCATTTTAAACTAGACACTCCCCCTTTCTCTCAGTTTAGTGTTGTCTTCCATTGCTGTGCAGTCTGCCAATCAAGGTCCTTACACAATGAATGAAGACCCCACTGAAATAGCTTGGTCACACCTCCTTAGCAGAAACGTGTCTGTAGCAGGCTCTGGCAATTATGCCCACTAGGTGGCGACCGGCTGACCAGTAGTAAGGTCGAGTTATGAACCCAGGAGCTGGTGTGTAGTCGAATATCCTTCTGTGACACTTGGAGGTGACGAAGACACATTCCTCCCAATCTTTGGAATTCCATTCTCCTGAGCCTCCGAACTGATGATTGTCAAATCAATTTATCTTGTTTATCTTATATTGTTGCTACTTTTATTGTAGTTTTTATCTTGTAAAGTGTCCTTGAGTGTCTTGAAAGGTATTATTATTATTATCATCATACTAGGCCTGATCAACCTTTATGAGAGTTCAAAACGGCCAGTACCCAATCTAATTGATACCTACCATGTTGTGAAAAAGTATTTGCCCCCTTACAGATTTGTTTTGTTTTTACACATTTGTCACACTTAAATGTTTCAGACAAAGAACCTGGTTGAATATAAAATGCAGTTTTTCAAACATGGTTACATTTATTAAGGGAAAACCAAATCGACCATGTGTGAAAAAGTAATCACCCCCTAAACCTAATAACTGGTTGTGCCACCCTTGGTAGCAATAACTTCAATACAGTGTTTGTGATAACTGGAAAATAGTTTTTTATACATCTCTCTGGAGGACATCTGGTCCTCTTTTAATTGCAAAATTGCGTTAATTCAGCCTCAACTACCTGTGTGCCACATGCCACAGCATCTCAATCGGATTCAAGTTCGGACTTCGACTAGACAACTCCTTTTTTTTTGTAGCCGTTCAGAGGTTGACTTGCTGCTGTGCTTTTTAGTCACCTTAAGAAACTGCTTTTTGTATTAACCCAAGTTATCATTGTCAAATTTTCAAATTTATTTGATAATCTGAAACATTTAGGTTTGACAAATGTGCAAAAACTGTAAATCTGTAAAAGTATATAGTAAAAAAATCTGTATATAGACCAGGACTGTTGTATAGAAAAAAAAGAAATCGACAAATTTTGGATTATTCTATGCAATGTACAAAAAATATGACAATGTCTTGCTCTGTCTTGCTGATAAAGAATGGTAATTCACAAAAATAAATTGTAAAAAATAATTGGCTGCTTGTAGAAAGTTCTTTGTTCAGAATAACATTGTGTTTATGTATCGATTTTGAACATCATTTGCTCTATATAAAACTAAATGCTAAATTATTAGTATGTGTTCTTAATATTTCAAGCTTTTGGGACCTGACTGAGCTTATGTTTGTGACTTGGTGTTACATTTTTAATGCTTGTTTACCAAATCCAGCCCACACAGACCATGTAGGTCAAAATGTGAGCCCTGACTGACATCTCTCTGTCTTTACATTTGAGTCTCATTCCTGGTGATATGCACGGTTCCTTGCAGTCTTTTTGTCATGCTGATTATCCATCAAAAGTGGACAGATGCTTCTTTACCCATCGCTATAACCACTTATGTATTTTTCTGTTTATTGTTTTTTTTGTAGACCTCACATTCCTTCATGAGAGTTGTAAAACCTTTCATGGGGAACTGGTTAATTTTGAGAAGATGGTAAGTACATCGTCTGACTTCTTTGTTGATGTATGTTTTATAAGTTTATAGCTTTGATTCATCTATGTAAAGAGATCACTAGGTTTTGGGACAGACCCTGGGTGCGGTGGCCAACAGCCTAGCCGATAGGGGTGTAACTCCTCTCAAGTCGTAATGTGAATTACAGATATATCGTCTGGGCCTTTAATAATGTATAGTGTACAATGCTAGGGCACTACAGAGGGAGCGAGTGTACGGAAGAGATTAGAAATAAAAAATTTTTTTTATTGTGAAACCTCACTTACTTGTTTGGATATTGAATCACTTTTTAATACATTACATCACAATACATTTTGTACCTGTTAATTGATTCTTTTTCTCAGAAGAGGCTGGACACTTATAATGTCATTTAAAACCGAAGAGATTGGCCCGGGATGCGATTGACTCGCTGGCCGGACTGTGGAAAGGCCTGAAGACACTAGAAAGTTATAACATGATTCTCCCAACACCTTTAGCTGAGTGTAAAGTTAAATTATAATGTTTGAACATGCGTGAAAAAAAAAACTCACGCAAAGTGCTCAATATGAGAGTCACAATCTACATGCAGGTCACATAATGCGCCGGTAGATCGCTTCTCATCATAACAGATCAACATAATTGACATGAAATGTGGCCATTAATTTAAGGACAAATGCAATTAATTAAAGGTCAGCATGAACTGGTGTGTGGATTTTGCTCAGGTTCGAAAACTTGAAATCGCTTCCTTATGTGTGAGTGGATAAATGAGTCTGTGATGCTTTGACGCACCCTGTCCAGGGTGTATTTTAAGTCCAGTGTTTGAGATGCTGGACCCACACTGTGTAATGCTGAATTTCTTTGAGGAGACCAGCCTTAAAAAGTAGATCATGATGACCTGTCGACTGAAATAGAAGATCTCAAGCCACAAGTGTGTGTACCCCTGATTTCAACGATTATTAACTGTAATAAATGTTTTTCCTTTTCAGCATAAAGTGGCAGAAATGGTCCGGAGCATCAGGCGGTACAGGAGTACTCCGCTAGGTAGGGTGATCCTACACTGCCCCTCTCTCTCTCTCAAACACACACACTCACAAAATCAGAGACCAATACCAATCTGTCAAAACGATTTAGTGTAAAAAAAGCAGAACTCCACCCATGATACACACAGGCATGGCACACACCTGTCTGAGCGGATTAATTTTGGGAAGACTTTGCTCCACCCTGCCATATCCCATCTGCCTAGAACAACATAACCCTTAGTTGCTGTGGTTTTGTGTCTGCAAGTGTTTCCATTTCCTTTTATTGCTGTACTGTTCACTTCTATACTTAAAGGTAGCTTGAATGGTGTGACAAATAAGGACATTCATTTAAAAATAGCAACATAGTATAATATATAAAAACATTGCAAATAGAGTGGTGCAGTGCTAAAAACACACATTGAACTCCAGAGCTGTGATCTTGGAAACATCGTATTGATTCGGATGGGCTGAGCTGCCACTTTAACAACGACTGGACTGTTGTTCTCATAGTAGATGGGATTAAAGCTGGATAGGGTCTCTTTCATGAATGATGCAGTTGTGAGCCCTGATGGCGCCTGCACAGAGACGAGGAAAGTGTGCGTTGATCTGTGTGTGTCCATACACAGTTTTGATTTGCAGCTGGCAGAATGCATACAGCTGAGTGTTTAAGCTGGGTTAACGGTCGGTTTCACAAATGCTGTAGTCTTCTTAGAAAAAGGTCCACAAACGCCGCCAACGTATTCACAGGGTAATTGTGTAATGTGGTCTACAGGTCAACTTTTGATGCATGTCATGCTCTGTGGGCCTTAGAAAAAAGAAAATAAAACTATTATTTAGCAAAGCAAGGATCAAAAGCAAGTGTGTCTTTGATGGTGCACAAATGCCAGTGGCATGGGAACTTGTACATCTGTGAGGGCACCAGTGAACATGAAACATTATTTGTCCATACATACCTGTCAACACACACACACACACACATTTGTCAAAGCTGAAATCCTTACGCCCATTTTTTATGATTTTAACATCTGCATTGAGGATAAAATGTTTACTTTGTGTAATATATCCCACTCATCAACAGATATACTCAGTGTTATTCACTTCACCTGTCAGTAGTAAAAGGCATTAAAGGGGGACAACGCTAAGAAAACTTTTTTTTTTGTGGAAACGTTTTGAAGAACGCTGGTGTGGTGGTCTGACACTTGGTGGAAGGTTTCGTGTAGAACTAGACCCACTTGTAGATGCCGCCCTGGAAATTTTTAGTGGCTATTTATGGAGCTACCGTTCCATCTTTTTGCCTTAGCTAGCGAAGTACTCGAGTTCGGGAATAAGGTTCGGTCCAAATAAGATCAATCCAATTTGTTAACAAAGCAAAGATCAAAGATCATGGAAGGGTCTGTCTTTGATGGTGTACCATTAAAGCTGAAGGTTCTGCCATCTAGATCATGTATTTTAAGAGACAGCCATGCTTATAACAAGCACATGTTAGAGCAGTTCGGTCTGTACAGAACATGTTAGTTAGGTTCAGGAGACCGACCGATAGATAATTTATTTTTTACACTTACATTATACCTCAATTATGGAATATTTTAAACAATTATTGTGTTTGCATTACACAATAGAGACACACACACCTTCTGTTGAAAAAGTTACAAGTACATTTTAAAGAAGTAGATTTTTAGGTTAGTAACTACTCTTACTTAAATAAAAAGTCTTCAAAGTAATAGTTCTTTATTTTAAGTACAATATTGAAGAACACTTTTCACCTCTGGTTAAGGGTACATTATATACATTTATTATTAATATTATAATATTGGATCTTTCCCTGTGCCTTTTCAGTACAGGTGCCCTGGGCAACCAAGATCCTTACACAGTGTTAACTCTAACTCTAGTCCAATCTTTCCCCTCCAGCATCCTCCGGGGCCAGTTGTGACTGCCTCATACATCTGAATTGGGCAGTTGATTGGGCAGTTGATATCGTCAGACAGGATCCACATTGGCGAGAATCTGAGATGAACTTGTTGGAACCATCAGTCCAAAATCAAATCCCAGACAAAGTAAAGTGTGCAAAAAGGTCAAGGGGACTAAATATGTTCTAAATCAACTGTAAGAACTTGATAATGGGGTGGTGAACTGGGTCAGGATGAGCTGGACCTCTCTGTGCTAGCCCACTTCCAAATGGCATTTTCAGCAGCTGCCATTACTAATGTGAGAAAGTCAAAGGGCGACGTTTAGCTGGGTCAAAAGTATCCAATCGTGTCTATTAACATTTTAAAGAATTGCAGCATGTCTGAGCTATGCCTGGTCCAAAAGTGTTTAGAACTTTTAATCATGACTCAGCCATTGAAGCTTACATCTCTACAATCAAGGAGCGGGATCGCTGGTGCCTTGACGACTGGGTTGATCTAGTACAGTTGGTACACAGAGGTTTTTTCAGGAGGTCGCAAATTGTTTTTAACATATTTTATTTTAATCTAATAAGTTATCAATCATTTATTTACTAATAATTAAATTTGATTGTAATTAATTTAACAATCATTAAATCATAAAAAGTACTTTGTGATATGACAAGTATAATTATTTAATTAGCAAACATGTTTAGGCTCTGTGTATAGGGTTGCCTGTACAGATTGGGTGTTTTTCTGCAATTTTTTTTTCTGCAAGGTTTAGAAAGGCTTCATCAAAAACATGCAAGCAAAAATAATATTTAGTTTAGAATGACTGACTTGTATATTTGATTAATTGGTGGTTTAACTGGTTTATTAGTTTAAAATGCAGCATTATCCTTGTTTTGAACAATTTTTTAAGCATTTTGGCAGATTTTGAAAACGTTTGGGGCTGGAAACCTCTGTTGCAATCTGGCAACCCTTGTTGCGTATACATGTGACCTAATAAGGATGAAGAACTCTGAGTCTGAAGATCTTTTCAGGATTTTTCAATAATTCCTCCTAATGTAGCTGTGTCAGGGGACGAAGCCTGCTTGCCCACTTAGACAGGGTCGAGACCCGAAAAGGGTTGGGAACCACTGATCTAGCTTCTTAAATCGTGATCTAGCCCACTGATTTTGGATCGGTGCAAAACCAGGGATCAGGAATTAGCTGAGCTTGTCAGCAGTGCAGAGATTTGCACGGTTGTTTCGGAAGAAAGCGAGAGGACAATGTTCGGCTATTCATAGCTCCCACCTCCTCTAAGAAATAGCCCGCTCTGTCTGTCTTGTTCTCTGAACGTGTCTTAGCAACAGATGCTGAGCTCCTGCAGTTTCTATGGTAGACTTTTCAAATATTAGCTGGTTCATTGTGGTGGTGCGGCTTGACTGACATGTTTGCAGCAAGCAGCTATTTGGTGCTGTGATGTCACAGAAACATCTTGATGTGGGAATTATCTATCTGAATAGCTACCATTAATAGTGTTTGGGTGGTAGGGCTTCTTATTCTTTTTTCATCATTTTTAGTCTAGTGTGACATCAACTCCTTTTACCTCAAACTTTAAGACTTGCCAATACATGAGACAATCTGACCTCATGGACGGAATCCCGTTTCCTCTAAGCTCCTCCTCGTACCACCATCAAATCGGGACCGGCTCGTTCATGCAGCTCTGTTAATTAGTCACTAATCCATCCAATCATGTTTGGGGAATTACAAGTAAGCAGCACGTGTAATTGTGATGTGGAGGTACAGACATTATTTCATTGTATGTGGATTTGTAGTAATATTAAACTTTGGAAGAGTATTATAGAAATTATATCATTAATTACATCCATTAAGTTACCTCTCTGCCCAAAACTATTCATTCTGGGTGTATGCAACTGCCAACAGTAGATGAGTGGTTGAAATCTCTTTCTTAGTGTATAGCCTTGGAAACTTTACCATTTGGAAGTCATGTCAATTCTGGAAGATTTGTTTTTGGATAATTATTATATAATGGAATATTATTTGATTGTGATGCATATATGTACTTTGACGCATTTTATTTATGTATTTATTTATTGTATGATACTATACATTGTATGTATGTTTCCAGATGTATATGCATGTATACTGTCTGTGTGTGAAGACATAAACATCGCCACCTCACTCCATAGGAAGAAACAGAACATTTACACTTATGGCATTTAGTAGACGCCTTTATCCAAAGCAATTTACATAACAGTTAGAGTTACTAGTCTTGTACCCTAACCACTAGGCTACAACTTGCCCTCAGTGTGAATGTGAATGGGTCCTTAGTGTTGCTACTCACTGTAGTTTTGTAAGTCTGTGGATCAGAAGAATTGCTTTGTAAAGTAAACCAAACTCTTCCCTTCTCTCTCGTAGTGATGGAAGCCGAGCCGTCCCCCTCTCACCTCCAGACAAAGGCGTACGTGCGGCAGCTGCAGGTCATCGACAATCAGAACCTGCTTTTCGAAATGTCCTGCAAGCTGGAGCCCAAAGACATGTAACCAAGGTCATCAGTCAGCCAAACCTTCCTCACCCCTTTCTCCTGTATATACGTGAATCCTGCCCACTTCTGCACTTTTTGACCATCCTGCATTAAAGCTCCATCACAGCTGGACTGCCGGACTGGAGAAATTCGTCACTCAGGCCAGCCACGAGCCATGTTTGTCTAAAAGATTTCTTTGTTTTTGTCTTGCGTTTTGGCACTTATTCCTGTCTGATCAGTCCCATTGGGCATTTTTTCAAACATTCATGGGTCACCCGGCCAGCTTCTTATTCTTTTTGCTTCATTTTTAGTCCAGTCTGCACTGCCATGAGTGGAAAAAAAGGATTTGTGATCAGATCACGCTAATTTGCAATTTTATGGACAGTGTTTGTCAGTGTGACATCAACTCCTTTTACCTCAAACCTTAAGACTTGCCAATACATGAGACAATCTGACCTCATGGACGGAATCCTGTTTCCTCTAAGCTCCTCCACTCCTCCTTTCTGGCGTTCGGCACTTCTCGTACCACAATCACCGTCTCATTCATGCAGCTCTGTTAATTAGTCCCTATTTCATCGTTTGGTCTAATCTCAGCCTGGTCTAATCCCAGCCTGAACCACCCAGAACTATTTTTTTTTAGGTTTGTACTTCATGTGCACTCAAGTGTCATGCTTTTACTTATTTTTACTGCATCCTTAGTCTAGGTGGCTTGTTTTTGGTTTGTGTTTGTCTCTAAAATTGAACCACTTAATTGATCATCATTTTTAAATAATTAAGCAGCAAGTTATGTTCATTGAAGTTTTACATTTATAGTGATTGAGGTTTTCAACGTTGTTAAATGTTTGTTTTCAAGTATTTTTATGTTACAGATGAACAAAATACTCAGAATTACAGAACAGTAGGCTGTAGGAATGGGCATTCAAAGCAAAAT
>JAYDZG010000023.1:8568992-8585032 GCA_034509265.1 Microcambeva bendego
ACAAGCCTCGAGATGCTCAGTTCAGGGTCACGGTTGTCCTATTGTCCTCTTGATGAGGAGGATGGGGCATAACTTTTCTTTAGAATTCAGATCTGGGCCCCAGGCAGACATGTCGAGCACACACACTCCGTGTACATTCAACGATAGTAGCTCTGGATAAAGCATGTGATAAACGCTGAGAATGTCATGTCAATATATGAAGCCATGCTGGATAAGTCTGGCATGATTTAGTTGAAGTAATCACTTCACAAGGAACGACACGTCTCTAAAATCTTTGGATGGTCTTTATCTTTTGTTTTTTGATATTTCATCAAACTTTTTCCCAGTAGCAAGGAGGAATCTGCCGTGCACTCATCTGATATAGTATCGAATAGAATGTGATAGAATAGAAAAGGATTTATAATATTAAGTATATTAGATGGACGATGACCCATCTCTTCTAGCAAACTGAGCCATTTGTGGATTTAATCCTGATACTTGAAATGATTTTCAATGTGTTACTTTTCCTGTCCCAACTTTTTTGGTGCATTTTACTTAATAATAATAATTTATTTTTACAAAATCTAATCCTAGTAAACAACAATTCTTTTGTCGAATACAGAATCTGAATATAAAAAAATGTTTTCGTGTTAAATGCATTTATATAATTTTCCATCATGTCCAAATAATAAAGGTAGAACGTGTGGAACCGATGCTATCAGAAAAGTGACATACAGTACACAGTCTAAGCAAATGGGGGCTAAGGGCCTTGATAAAGACCCCAACAGTGGCAACCTGCCATTGTTAAGGTCTGAACCAGAAATCTTCTAATTACTAGTCCTCTACATTAACCGCTAAGTGTAAACTCCCCATAGGCTACGTCAGTGTTCCCCAACCTTTCTTACACAAACAGGGGTGGGAGGATTTATAACAGAATAACACTGCTCACGCATGAGCTTTTCTCACTGCAATGAGATGCTGCTTCCACCTAGGGGTGATTAGAGACAATAACACCTGTGTGTTGGCAACGGAAGTATAGTAGAACCTTGAGTTTCCAATCCGAACCAATGATTTATTACTCCTTAAAGTGCGAACAAATTTCCAGTTGTGAACAAAATTATCATGCAAATGAAACACGTGACATCACAGACAAGTGCACAACCTAGAACATAGGCAGCATTGCCGGGCAAAGAATGTAGAAAGAAAATTTTTCAAATGTAAATAAGTTATTATTAATGTTTTGTTCACATCAGAATGACCCGATTTATAAGGCAACGTCCTATAGGCTGTAAGACACCAAGGCAACTCACTAGGTCTTAGAACACATCTTATGAATACAGTGAACGAACATTTGTAATGTATGATTGTGTACGGTATAGCATATGTACTTAACTGAAATGTTATTTATGTGTTTATTATTATTACAGTAATGTCTGTTTTATAATTTATAAGTTATTAGGGATGTAACAATTCAGAAAGAATCGATACTGATCAGTTCATTTGGGGAATCGATTCATATCGATGAGTCTTTTAAAATGACTTAATAACCACTTTAAACAGCGGGGGTGGTGATGCTGTGGTTTTTTTAATCGCAAAAAATGAATACATTATATTTGACTTATATTTGACCATTATATTGTTTTGCAGCTACCTCCAGAAATATAAACAGAAATTGTTTAACTTAATAAAAGGTCATTACAACTACTTTATTGTTCCTATGTTTTAACAAACAAGAAACAGTAAAAGCAAACATTAGTTGATGGCAAATAATTTGTCTTCAGTTTAATGATATTTTTTTTAAAATTGGGATTGTGAATTCGGCATCATGAATCATCGCATCGTGAGTAGAGTGTATCGTTACATCCATAGAAGATCTACTTGTATTTCTAACAAAATAAGATCATTTAAGACATTAGAAAGCTGATGTAAGGCAGTTTGGAAAGTCTGGCATTTAGAACCTATTAAATTCATAAGTCAAGGTTCCACTGTTCTCATTGCTGATGTAGTGTTCTCTAATTATTTATTCTTTTTGTGGCAGGCCTGGTAATAAAGGATGCATGGCTTGGTGGTTGGGGACCATCTTACCAGCCTTAACATTTACCAGCATATCCATCCAGCAAGTGATATTAAAACAATTATAAATGCACAAATACCCTCATGTAAGCAAAACTGTTGATGTGTTTAAACACAAATAACAAACGTCTTCACATATGATTAATTGGCGCAACTGTCCCAACAGCTATTAATGCATAATTTAGATTTAATTCAATTTAACACAAACCTTATAACTTGCAGCAGCATGTCATCCTAAAGTCATAGTTTGATCTGAATACAGATGTAAACGTTTGTGACCTCCTGGCCCAGTTAGAAAGTCAACCCAAACCCTCCACCTAATCTGAGAGGAATTCTTTTCTTGATGCTCAGATGTAACAAGATGAGAGAATTAAAACCCAAGACTGGTAAGACCCAGCAGGTTTTGTAAACATTTGATTTTAGCTGTAAATGCTGCTGTTGTAATATCGAGAGGTTAAAAATGGATCTGGAAATGATGATCATCTAGTAAACAACACGTTTAGTAAAAAAAGGGGACCTCTAAACTTTTTTTTTTCCATTGTGGCATTGCATTCAATTTGCAACAAGTGCATTTCATTTTTGGTCACAAAAACCCGTTTTACTTTATTATCTTGGCTCCCAATGGCGGCTATTTATGTTTCCGGTCAGCAGTAACAGACATTTTTTGTTAAAAATAAATAAATAAAAAATCTAGAAAGTAGTAGAAAGCTGCAATTAAGGTACGATGGGTTTTACGATGGGAAAAAAAAAATAAGAACCTGTATCTGCTCCCTCAATATTTGCCAGAGTAATAGGAGTTCCCTTTTTTTGACTTGGTGTACATTAGTAAAGAATCATGTTTGGTTGTACAAGGAATCTTCAAAACGTTTTATACTTTTATATTTTCATTGGTTGGAGAGGCCTGAGAGCGCTTGTAGTCGATATTTAGTGCCATCTGATTTCCTCCTTTTTGGACATGCAACAAAACTCTAAGGGGTAGAAAAAATTCATGTGATGATGTTAAAGGGATGATACACAAAAGGTGCAGGAACTTTCTGAAGAACCCTCGGTTTACGGATGCAGCATACGTTCATTTGTCAAGATTTATTTACTTCAGAATTAGTATTTGCAATGTGTATCGGGTGACACTTATCTCAATATTTTTCATCACCATACAGTGTCTTATTCGAATATGATTCATTTTCACTGAATGCATCGCCATAAAACTCAAGCATGGACCGCTTTATAGAATTAGAGTTTTGCTTGTCATATTGTAACAAACATCATCTGGCTGACCAAGCAGCTTGATACAAACTGATCATGACACATCAGGTAACGTCCGGTAAAACCGTTTCCTACTGTGGTAATAAAGCAACCAAAAGAAGTGTAGGATTGGAATTCTACTTCCACACAAACTGTATTTATATTCTACTGACCATACCAAAGCTCATTATATATCTTTGCAAGTAATTGTTAACACTAAAATATTGGTTTAAAAAGGAAAAAAGGTTAAATGAATCCCCCAGACTCTGCTGGTAATACTGCAGTGGATTGTAAAGAGACATGTCATCATCACAAAACACATCAAATGGAAGCGATGAGCTCTAATTAAAATACATACACAAAAAAGCAATGGTAACTACAGCTATTATCTTAGCTTAGCCCAAACTAATACCATCTTTCTTTTTAACAATATTAAATATTTTGAACTGAAAGTCCAGAACGAACATATACAGACAGAAGACTTTCTTATTGCAACCGGGAAAGTTCCCCTAAAATACTGGCTTTTGGGCAGCAGTGTGCTTGGACTCGACGAGTATATTTTTACCACATGCATACTTTAAGAGCAGTTCAAGGTGCCAGTCTAAATCATGAACAAAGATCTGGAAGATTCCATACCTACCGGCTTTCACTGTACAACACACATTTAGTCCAGCATTTTGTCACCTGACAGGCGTGTTTCTGACCTGGTGTTAACATACTGTCTACGGCTGCACTGAAGCAAGGTCTCAAGACTGTGTTTCTATCTTATTAAATAGCATGTCAACACAGTACAAACTCTCTTTAGTGCCTCGATTGTAGTCACTAGCATGTTCTCACTATACTTTTGAGAGAACAGTGGGAGCTTTGGACCATCGATTCTGGCTGGAAGACCAGGCATAACATTATGACCTCTGACCGGTGATGTGTATAACACTAAATGTTTACATGTTTATGTATTTATATTCAAGTTAAAGCTTTTTCAGTACATGAAGCGAGACATCATCTGAAGAGTTCATCACGATGCAAACTGTGTTAGCTTAGTAGCGAAACGCGACGTAATCGGCGTGTATGTTCGAGTAATTTGATTTATTAAGTGATGTCTTGATAGTCCTCACTAGTTAGACAGCTGCCCGTGTAGTCAGTAGGAGAGCAAGGTCGCTCCATACGTTTTCGTACACACCCCTTTTCTCATCACGGTAGATGTTAGTGGGTGGGATAATGCGTACCAATTGAACATGTTATCCTTCAGAGCTGATTATTAGAAGCAAGAAAGATGAGCGTAATAATAACAGTAAACCACCTGAATTTATAGGGGCTACTCTTCAAGAGCGGAGGGAACAGTGGTAAACTGGTGAAGGGTTTATTGATTGACATGACGATCGAGGGCTGGTTTGTGTGCCCTAATTCAACTGTGACGAGCCACTGTAGCTCAGATCTCTGAAGAAGTTAATATTAGTTCTGATAGAATTTCGGAATACACAGTGCTTCACAGTTGCACGACTGCTTTGTCAGCAAAAGAGGGACTAACAATATTCCAAAGTTGGTCATAATGTTATGCCCGATTGGCAAATGGATGCATGACAAATAAAGGCTCCATGTAGGTTTTTACTTCAAGAGCTTTTTAAGAGCTTTTCATTGTCGCCCTCAGGTTGCTCTCGTTTCGTTTAAGATTGTTTTGATCTTAAGACTGTACACATTTTCTTTACTTTGTGCACCTCTGAGGTCATTTCTGCACATAATAACCTTTCTACTTGGCAAAAACATAGTCGACTTTATTACATGACGTTCATTAACATCCCAGCACGTCAAATATCACGTATGCTGCTCATACAAGCACTTGAAAAGATTAACTAATGCTTAAAAACTGATCATGACCGGACTTTGTTACAGTCTTCCAGCGATAGGTCTAGCACAAAGCAATGTACGAACTGCAGCGCGTTCCAGGAGAACCGTTAAAACGTCAGACCTACACTAATCTCACTAATTCGCCGTCTTGCTCAAAAGTAAGCGTGAACGATAATGCAGAGCTTCAAAAATATCTTTTGTCAAGCAAAACGTCTCCCTGTGCCATGTTGTTTCTGCATTTGGTTGGTAGTCAGATGTTCCTTTCAGGTCTTTTCTGACCTCTAATTTCTTCTAATCCAGCCCTTTTCCTGCTCTCGCTCACCACTTAAGCATTTTAAATACAGTGAAGAATATTTACAAACACCCTTGGTTCCTTTCTACCGCAGAACAGACGGGATTAGTAAAGCCCAAAAAAAAAAAGGAAAAGTGACCCCCATTAGTTCATCTCTTGCACTACGGACACATGGCTCGTGCCACAGGTCGCTCAAAATGTGCTGTGAAGAGTTAAAGAATACGTGAACGTTTTAGCATTATCATGATTAGGGTCGTTAAAAAGAAAACCAAATACTGTTAGAAAGTTCATATTTGGGCTGTTGTGAAGTCCGTACAGGAGCCTGACGTCTACTGGGACATTTTCGACTCGTCATCCCTGTTTTTCTTATTAAATCTTTTTCATGATTTTTTTCTATGCTTGTCTGTGTCGCATGCCACACAGGTTGAAACGTGCAGGAGGAAGGGACTGGCCAGGGCTGAAGGACATTTCTTCCGTTCTTCTCCTCGATCTGACTCCGTCCTGTGGACGTTTAAGAGGAGTCTGAGCCCTTCAGTGCGTCCACCTTCGTCTCCAGATCTGTAATCTAAAGAGCACAACACGGCAAGTAAAAAAACAAAGGCTTTTTTTAAAATCCTAACTGGTCACTTTCTCTTGTGTAAGGTTGTGAGGGACCGAGCAGAGGTGGTCCACAAGGTCCATACTTAAGTAAAAGTACTAGTAATATGGTAATATAAATAACTCGGGGAAGAGTTGAAGTATGCAAATATTTTTTTAATTCAAGGAAAACCATGAATGTATTTCAATTTTAGAAAAATTAATTTAACATTTTGTGAACAGGGTATCTTTTGAGGTACTGACACTAGCACCATCACTCAAGTAATAACATATATAAAGTACAAAACATTAAAATATATATAAGTGAAAACTACAAATAATATCATTACAAGAAATATGAGCAGTCACATGGCGATTTAAAACCATTTGGTTATATTAATGCAAACGGAACAGTCTAACTGTTGTAAAGGTTGTAATTTAATTCTTATTATTGCACAAATACTATATATATAGTTTGAACCCTGTTACTGTGTGTATGTATGGGTAAGAGTCGTTTGTCTCGAATGCCATTGTTTCTAAAATAATTTTGAAAACTAATCAAGATTTACAGTTTTAACAGTGCAGATGTTGTTTTGAGGTCCTCAATGTCGATCTAGTGACGTTTATCAAGTTCACTTATTTCTGTCCGTCTTTCTTCATTTGTTTGTAATGGCACTCAGATGTTGATTTTGTTTTTGCAGCAATTATCAATATAATACTTTTTAACTTCAAGGATCATCTCATTAAACCCTACTAAATGCACAACTGTTTATCCCTGGAACTCTTATACAAACGACCTATTTACTTGATATGGCACATTACATACGCTGGTCTTTCACATGCATTTTCCATTTCCTCTATATTTCTTTAGTTCATATTTTGTATTTTTTATATTGTATGAAAGAAACATCACACATGTTTAACCCACAATGTGAACTGCACATGAGATGAATGAGTGAGTCAGAGAGAAAGTTGTGAATTTAATTTGTATTAGAAATGTACACTATAGTTTCCAGTTCCTCTTTCTGGGTAATTCTTTCGCTCATTACCTGTGCCATGTTTTCAGCAAGTCTTGTGTGCATCTAGTTTGCAATGCAAACAAAAGTATACATTTTAAGAAAAAAAAACAAAAAAAAAATTAATATACCTTCCCCTGGAGGCTGTCTGTTTCCTCCTTGTGGTCTGCCTCAGTTTCCTCCTGTGCACGTCTCTGTGCTGTCTCCTTCTTCAAATACTCGATTTCTCTGCATCACACACACACACATTATTTTTTTTGAAAGAAGTATTCATTCAAGTCGGTACAAATAAAATTTCTACGATACCATGGAAAAGCACAAAAAAAAAAAAATGTCAACAAATGCATTCATTTAAAAAAAGCAAAAACGTCCAATTTAGTAGTTAATAAAAAACTTGTTCCTTTGCTAAGTACTTAAATAAAACGATATTTTGATTTAAAACATAACTATATTGTCCCAATAAAAAACCTTTATTTTGGTATCACATTTATAATTACATTATCCAGCTGCCTGAAATATGAAAACATTATTCAGTAGCCTACAGTAGTAAATAATAATAGATTAAAAAACAGCAGCATGTAGTCTTCAAGTATTTTAAACAAACAGAACTGTGTAAGAAATGGAGCAGCAACAGGAGCGATCTGGACATTACAAAGAAGTAAATGTGTTCATTAGAACTAGACCACTGACCTGGTTCTTAGGAACATTTTTAATTTAAAAAAAGTGAAGTTTAAGAACTTTTGGGTAGCTAACGCTTGGAGCCATTGATTTGAATGGCACAATGCTAATGCTAAAGAAATGTGATTTAATCGCTACCTCCCTAGACCATTTGAAAAACCTGATTTATAAAGTGATGATGGTTAGACAGCTGTGTAGTTAAACAGCAAGTGAGCGAGGCTGCTCCCAACGTTTTCAAACACGCCCGATAACACTGGTTATGAACTACCGCAGTGTTAGCCTTAGTAAGCTAATTCACAATAATGGTAACGATTCAGGTTACAACCATTCACAATGAACGTGTCGCTTCTCATGCCGACGCCATTCGTCCTGGTGTTATTGTTTTAGCTTTCACGGCTTATTAGCGTTATAATGCCCTCGTGTGGTATCGACTTGGTACCAGAGTATCGGTTCTTGTGACGCCGCTAGTGTTCATAATTGTTTTACTGTAGGCAAAATAGCAATAAGAATCTCATGCCAGGTGCTTCAACACCGTGCCAACTGAGTATCCGGTGGGTCATTTCTACATCACCTGATCACAACCTACACACTTACTTCTGCTGGTATTCTTTGATGAGGCGTTTGGCTTTGCTGTACTTGCGCTCCAGCGTCTGGTACTGAGACTGCGTCTCCTTAAGGTGCTCATCCACCGCCTGACACAAACTCTGTGCCTCCATCCAGTAGCCCTCCAGCTTCTCCATGCGCTCCTTCGTCTCCCGCACCGTCTGCTCCAGCTGAGCTTTCTCCATCCGCCAGCGCAGCTTCTCCTGCTCCGCGTGAGCCAGCTACAGAGGGGGGAAAAAAGAGCTGTGAAGCCGATCAAATCTGTAAACCTGTTTACAGCAAACCCATAATGATGAGCTTACCTTTCTTTTTAGTTGCTGGATTTCAGCCTGAGTTACCGCATGCTTTATCTGGAGCTGGAGAGAGAATAAAGGTAATGAACAAAGTTCTTGTCTTTGTGTTATTGAGACGGATTACGGGAGCGTGTAGGATGATGTGATCATGAATGTGTTTTTAGACAAACCCACTGCAGATTCTTTTCTCCTTTATATTGTGCACTACATATAATAAGTATGCATCTGTATTGCATAATTTGAAAACTAAACCACATCTGTATTCTATGTTATTATGAAACTTTTTTTTTACTCATCTATACTAGATGAGTCTATCAGGACCCGCACAGCCAGGTTAGAATCGAACATCTCATTTGGGCTGTTGTGGGTGTGGGATGCTCGGGTTTAGAGTGCTGTGGGTCATCGGCAAAATAATGGACACTAAGTGTCTCACAACAGGGGAGTGGGGGAATGAGAGCACCAGTTTACTTCAGTTATTCAAGTATAGCCTAGTTGTTCGAGTACATGATTGTTATTCTGAAGGTCACCAGTTCAAACCCCATTACTTACAGATTGCTTTTGTTGGGCCCCTGAGCAAGGCCCTTAACCCTCATCGCGCAGACTGTATACTGCAACTGTACTGTAAGTTGCTTTGGATAAAGGCGTCTGCTAATTGCCGAAAGTGTAAAAAAAAAAAAAAAAAAAACATGTGAAATGCCTAATGTATAGGGCTGTACCAATACTCTCTACCCATGATACGATACAATTCACGATACCGAGTTCACAATGTGATTTTTTTTTTTACGTTTAAAAAAACAAAAATGAAATTGAATTCAGATTAATGACAGTTTCCATGTATTTATGTATTTATCTTAAAAATAAAATACAGTCTTTGTTATCTTTTATTTATGTTAACAGTAAGTGCTCTTTTATTTCTGAAGTAAGTATAAAACATTTAAAATTAAACCTAATTTCACAACTCGGTGCCTAGCGGGAGTGCCCTCTGTGGTTTAAAGTAAATATTGATTCATTAAACATCGACACCGATTGAATCGTGCCTCAAACGAACCAACTTCTGAATCCATTCAAAATGCATCGTTACATTCCTAGTGTTCACGAAACACTTTGTTACTGATTGAAAAAAAAAAATAGATTGAAAACTGATTTACTCTCTTTGTGGTTATTTAAAAATATATCTAAAAATAGAATTCAGGTAGGTTCAAACTATTTCAAAATAAAGCCAAATTTTGCAACTTGTGAATAGCAGTAGCACCCTCTGCTGTTAATATCAAGAAAATATCAACTCATTAAACATGCATACTGATTTGAATCGTGCCTCAAGTGAATAATTTCCTGAATTGATTTGTGGAGCATCGTTATATCCTTTCTAACATCTGTCTGTAACACTTTCACTATTTCATTTTGCAGATCTGAACCCTACTCTGAACGTCAATAGCAGGCCTGAACTCTGAACATGTGCAGCAGGTTGGGTGGTGAGCATTAGCAGCACTTACCTCTTTAAACTTGTGGGTGAGTTTCTCTGGGTCCATCTCCACCGGAGAGAGCATGTCTTCATTCTCAGCCAGGTCAAACACCTCTATAGCATTAGGGAACATGGGGCTCATCTCCTCATCCTCGTCCGTTCCATACTCGCCCCCCTGCAGAGACAAAGGTTAAGGAATGATGCTCCGGTTTCCTCTCCCAGTCCAAATACATTCAAGTGAGGTAAATTGGAGATGCAAAATTGTCCATGACTGTGTTTGATATAAACTCGTGAGTTTATGAATCTTGTGTCATGAATAACCGTTTCCTGTCATGAATGTCAGTGTTTGAGAATTGTTGACTATGTGCAATTGTTTGTACCAACAATCTACCCATTTTCTTATGGATATATCAAGCCCAACAATCCACCAGATCACACTCGATCACATCACACTTCATTTTCCAGAATGGGTCCAGCATATAGCAGTAACCTCCCCGGTACCGAGATCTGAATCAGCCTGATCAAGACATGCAAACGAACTGCTATAGTTCACAATCTATGTATACTTGATTCCCCAACTCACTTCACTACAGGACTACTTTCACCTTCATTTTAAGTGGCTGCAGCTGTGTTACCGAAACCAGTCTCTTAAAATTGACCTATTGAACCATCAAATTCAATTCACTGTTCATCTCATCCAGACTTGACTACTGTTGGTGTTGGTGTAAGTCAGGCTGGATTTTCACGTCTTCAGACAGGTCAGAATGCTGCTGCGAGTCTCTTGACCAAGACTCCAAAGCGTGAACACATCCTCTCCATTGCTGTGTAAAATTCATGTGTTTACTTTTAAAGCACTGAATTGTTCTGCCCTATCATACATTCCATCTAGGTCACTTCGATCAGCTTACCAGTGATTGAAAAGTAAGGGTGATCATGCTTTTTGTACTGATGTTAAGACGACACCTACACTGACTGTATGTATGTATTCCTTGGCTTTTAACACTGTGTTACGTGGACCTAACTGTTTTAATGCTCATTGTGTGCTTTGCGATCCTGGTTTCCTGGAAGTTACAGCACTTTGTCCAGCAGATGTGCTTTATAAATAAATAGACATGGACACTAATTAAATCCAGGCATGATTAGGTGATTATTAGATTTGAAAGGCCCAAAAGCCAAAATCAGTCCACACATTCACCAGAATTTAGAAAGTTAGGTGTTGTGTAAGATGAACAGAAAACCTGTTCCCTTTCTTGCCCACTTCCTACACACGTTAATCATATCGAGCTTTGACGCTGAATTAATTACCACTTTAATTTACACCTAAATGCTGCTGTCTGCAGGGGGAGTACAGAAAGATTTGGCACTGTGGCTCCACCGTGATGGATGTAGGTGTGAATACTGTAGTGCACAGAAAAAATAATTCACATCTGTAAACGACTCATAACTGATTTACTGATGATCGACATGATGTGACAGTCTGGTGTTCTTTTTGTTTGCTTTCACCTGGGGATCCTTCCACATCCCCACAAACATACTAGTTGGTTGTTTTTACACGGCTGTTCGGTGACTTCAAAATGTAAGCAACTCTGTGTTTTACCAGCCATGTTTTCAACTCTTGAGGACCGGACTGGCCATCGTAGACACTTTGAAGGCATTGTTTGGTCTTCTATTCAGTCTTCAGTAAAGGTAAGAGTGATGTTAAATGTTCATTTAACCATTTCATTCGTCTTTTTTATTCCTCATTGCTTTTTATGTGTTAAACCGTATTCATTCTCTATAACGTATTTCTTGTTAATATTTTGGAATGTCTGGAATGGATTAATTGGATTAGGTAAGTATAAGTATAACTTCTGTTTTCGTTCATTTCGGTTATCATCAGGCACTTTCTAACAGATTAACGACAGGTTCAACTGTATCTCCAAAAAGCCAGCTTTTCCGGAGAGGCAAGAAATACCGGAGAACATAACATTACCTAGTTAGTTTTTGGTTAGTTTTAGTTTGCTGGTAGGTAAACACACACACGACTAGACGGAAGAGTAGATAAGGTTTTGATGCACAGCTCTAGCAGCCAATGGAGACACTCGTTACAGAGACTGTGATTTTTCATCTTTTCATTAGTCATTTTGATAATCGATTTTCTCAACAACAGAATTAAACACAACCCACACATGTATCCCACAAATGGAGAGACGTATTTCATCTGAAAGTGCCAATAAGCAGATTTACACAGACAAAAACCTTTCTTGTACAGCAGAAGCTTTTACAAGGTGCAAAGGAAAACCATTTACCCTGTAATGCTTTTGTATATACAAAGACATGCTAAACAAATAAACTGCAGTCACCCTGTATTTTGGTAGGAATGCCCCAAATAATGCATTTATTATGGCAAACAAAAATATTAATCTGTTTTTTTGTTTAAATTGCAGGTACAAACATCACATGTACATTAAGTTACTTTGTACACAAAGTAAAACAAAGGGCTTGAATTATGGCATTCATGGCTGTAAAAAAAACTATTGATTATGCAATTATTATTCTATTCTGTTATTACTTCTAAAAGCTACTAAAAAGAAAATACTTTTTAGAATTTAGAGCATTCCTTTTCACCACTGCATTTACACGCTGAAGATTTTTTCCACATTCAACCCAATCTGTTTAGTGAATCACACTAGTGAACAATAGGGGGCAGTGAGCACACATGCCAGGAGTGGTGGGCAGCCCTAGCCATGGCACCCGGGGAGCAGTTGGGTGCCTTGCTCAAGGGCATTTCAGTCGTGTTCTGTTGGCTCTAGGAATCGAACTGACAACTCTCGAAATTAGATAAAACAACAGGCACTTAAGTGTTAGAGGTTGTTTTGAATTTGCAATTCAGATCACTTATCAAATTTGTTGAGCTCTACAAAGAAGCTTTTTCACTATTTGAGGTTGTTTGTTTACCCCTTAGGTTTTCATGGTCTGTGTTGTGTGGATAAAATGAAATCACATTGTAGATTTGGTAGTGTGTGTGTGTTAGCTGAACCCTGAACACTTAAATGAAACCTTATAATCTATTGTCATGCATCTCTAAGACCCCAAACAGAAGTGTATACATTTATTAAATGGTTGTTTGAACCACTGTCTGTATTAAAATATTTGCCGTTCCAGAAAGAGGTACCCCAAAGCAGACCATGAATGGTATTAGTAATTCCGCATGTGCTTCCATATTACTTCTTCATTCTGTGTTTACAGTTCTAGGTGTCACTCGTACCCCCCAGTATCTGTTCCTGAGTGTTCAGCATGTTCCTGTCATCCGGCTGTACGAGGTCTCTTCAACCTTGTGTGGGTTCTCTTGTTTAGTCTGTGTGAAAAGGTTTGCAGCTGGGTGTGAAATGTCTGTGAGTGTGTGTAGCCTGACCTCTTCATCCTCCTCCATGTACTGGTTATAGCGCTGCTCCATCATCTCCCTCTGCCATCGCTCCTGTTCCAGTGTCTGCTGGATCAGCTGGGCCACCTCGCTTTGCTCACCTGGCTTCTCTCGTCCAATGATAAACCTGCAACGTACACACAGGTTATAGTCCAACACCCTGTTAAGAGTAGGTACAGGTAGAGATGTAGCGACGTAGTGATACACTGTACCCACGATGTGATACGATTCACTATGCTGGGGTTACGAAGTGATTTTTCTCAAATGGAAATTAAAGACAGAAGTTTCCTTTTATTTATTTATCTTAAAAAGAATGTCATTATCTTTTATTTATATGAATAATTAATTCCGTTTCTGAGGTAGGTACAAGACCATTTTGAATTAAACCTAATTTGGCAACTTGTGAATAGTGGAAGTTTGAAGTGAATACCTGAATACATTCATGGTGCACAGAAAAGAACCAGACCACCAGGCTTGGATATTGAACCCAGGACCTTCTTGCTGTGAGGTAATAGTGTTACCCACCGAGCCACCCCTTAAACCTATGTAATACTATGCTAAATACATTTAGAAAAGCGCACAACATAACTGCTGCACCAGTGTAGATGATTATGTAACTCCTATCTAGGGATGTCACAATACCAGAAATTTATAAGTCGGTACTCATACCACTAAAATTCCACGATTCTCGATACCAATTCCGATACCCTGAAGAAAAAATAAACACATGAACTGAATGTATAAACGCTTTTAGTATTTTCCCAGCAAACAAGATCAATTTAGTGAATTCCTTGTTTAGTAATAAGAATAAAAATATATTTTAATAAAAAAAATTATATTGTGCCAATAAAAAAAACAAAACAACCAACTTGATTTTGGTACAGTATTCACTACTGTTGAGGGCGGCACGGTGGCTTAGTGGGTAGCACTGTCGCCTCACAGCAAGAAGGTCCTTTCTGTGTGGAGTTTGCATGTTCTCGTGGTCGACTTGCTACCAAAGTAGCGGTTCTTGTGACATCTCCAGTCCTATCCATTGCTAATTCGCAGTCCTGTTAGTGATACTGGTTTCAGAAAGATTTGTGCACATAAGGTTTCTGTTATTCTTTTGCAAATATTTAGACTTTTAATGAATTAATATAAAAAGGGAATTTATAAAACAGCTTGCAATGCACAAAGAAGCAAGAGTGATACACAACTAAATTTTTACTGATTGACTTTAATGTATTTGCTAAATATGAAGACATTCAGGATTCAATAAGTGGCGCACACACTGAAAATTTGGGGCCGAGGTTGTGTAAACGATTAGGTCATTTATAACTGCAGATGTCTGAGGGTTTGCCATCTGAGCCTGGTTTCCTTTACACCTCAATGAAATGGTCTGGCTTTATTTAAGGAGGGACGATCGTGAGTCATAGCTTCCTAGAGTCCTGACTGCACTGTACTAGAGTTCTTATTCACTGCTTTACACATATGTATGATTAAGAAGTCTGAACATCGCTTCACATTTACTGATGAACACTTGGAAGATAGAGACTTAGCATCAGCGCTTATTGTCTAGACTAGATTAACCTGACTGACACAGCAGCAGATCATCAGAATAAGTTCAGTTCAGTTCATTGTCTTCAATCTAATTAGGGTTGGGGAGGGGGGCTGGGGGCAGCTCTTCAATGGGCGCAAGGCCCAAGTCAACACCCTGGATGGGGCGCCCGTCCATCACAGGCACCTACAAGATAATTCAGTGTCTCCAATCAACCTGGTAGCATGTCTTTGACTGTGGGAGGAAACCGGAGTACCGGGAGGAAACCCACGCGGACACGGGGAGAACTTGCAAACTCCACACAGAAAGGATCTAGATCGCCCCACCCGGGGATCGAACCCAGGACCTTCTCACTGTGAGGTGACGGTGCTACCCACTAAGCCACCTAATATACAGGAGCTGAAACATTAAAAAAAGCTTCAGACCTGTCGACTGAAATGCAGAGAAAGTGAGAGCATCCCTGATTAACATGACCGTTAATCTCATGACCGTTGACAACTGTTCATGTTGACTTACTTGACAGTGCCGGTGGTGTTCCTTAGAACAGACGCCGCGAAGTTCTGCGTCACACCCACCAGACTGGTGCCATCTACCTCCACTATCAGGTCATTCACCTGGATCCTGCACCAGGAAAGAAACTTTGTTAGATTTCCTTTTTTATAATAAACGGTTTTAGTGCATTTACAATTCCTACATTGATCTACATCAGTGGTTCCCAGACTTTTTCTGCTGTGCCCCCTTTTGTAGACGAAAACACTCCCTCCCCCCATTGACACATACACATTTTTTTTACCTCCAGGCCCCAGTGGAATTTATGACTGAGAAATGAACTTATGTTAAATCTGATTCTTCATGCTTTTAAATAAAAAATTAACACAAGCACAAGAGAGGATTATTGTTGAAACTTAATGCAGAGCAACCACAGTTTGTCTACTGTACTGAAAGATTTTGCATAGTGGCCACTGTTCCATTAATATATTATTAATTACTGCCCCCCCCCACAGCCTGTAAAAAAAAAGTCATGTTTTTGCCTCGAAGGGG
>JAYDZG010000023.1:8603764-8639223 GCA_034509265.1 Microcambeva bendego
TTTGTGGGTAGAAGTTCATTGTGGCTACTTCATTGGGATGGGCAGCCAAAACCCCATTTTTAATTTTTTTAAGAAAACGAAAACGTGAGAAGATTTAGAGGAAATAGGGAGGAAGTGAATGCAATTCGGGGATTCATTAAGGAAGAGAAAAGGGGTGTATACGTGTTGAGGGGTGGCCAGTTTCCACTTACTATAACAAATTGGACACAACTTTGACAGGTTTTCTTTCAGTGCATATTCAATACCATTTTGCAGAGCAATAATTTTACAGCAAGAAAGTCCTGGGTTCAGCCCAAACAGTCCAAAGACATGAAAGTAAGGTGAATTAGAGATACAAAAAATGTCCATCAATGTGTTCATATAAACATGTCTACTGATGAATCTTGTGTAATAAGTGACTCCTGTGTGTCTGTCATGAATGTAAAACGGGACCATAACATTTTAATAAACAAAAAAAATGAACAAACCATTGTGCAGATCTCTAGCACTTCAGTGTTAATCTCAAGTCTACTATCAGCAAGTTGGCCATCTATTTAGATGGTTTGTTTGGGTTTGAGATGTCAGCTCTAGTGTGCTAGAGTATTTTATCACTGCGACACCAAAGATCAAAGAAAGCAGACACTGTTATATTGGGACCAACCAAAATGTTGCTTTGTTTTAAATAAATAATCTTTATCATATAAAAAGCCATTACATGAAGGTGATGATCTTTTCACATCAAAACAACTCTGTGTCAAGGTTGTGTGCTGGCCATACACACACCTTAATGAATAGCCTACATAAAGTGATAACAGCACAATTTATGTGCTATCATAGTTTGATAGACTAAACTTCTACAGTCCTCCTATGTAGTCGTTGGATGCTACCAAACTTTGCAATAGACCTCCAGTCATAATAGTACTAGAATGGGCCTTTTATAGGCAGCCCCCCAGTATGGATGGCTGCACATACCTAGCACACAATGGCTCTCTTGTATCTAGCAAAACTGCAAGATTCCTCTCACCAACTAAAACCACTCTGCGCCGCTCAAAGAGGCACACAGATCGCTAAAGCTCGTAGCTAAGCTTCAGCTCGCTGGACTGAATTGTATTGCCAGCACTCCTGGGCAGAAAGAAGAGAGTGTGACTGGGGTTGGATTGGAAAATACCAGGTTTTAACCAGGCAGAGATGATGTATCTCGGATTATTTCATGGCAGATCTAAGAGCTGTTTGGATTTTTTACGGTTTGAGTTCAACCAGAACTTGAGGCAGGACTACAGGTAATTATGCTCTACATCTCCGAGAAGAATCAGCATGCTACGCTGTGTTATAGGGTAAAGTTAACACCTAGGGAAGTTTATTGAGCTGTCAGGATAGGGGGCAGCCTACATTCGGAGGACTCACTTAAGGGCAATAAACGTACAACTGTAAGACAGAAATTTCATTTCTGGTATTTTTTAATCCTCTTAAGTCAAAACAACTGTAACAGGTGCAAGGTGTGCTCAATTCAAGTCCATTGGGCAGTTAGGGATGAGTCAAGATCACTTCTGACAAACATAAGATCGACCACTTAACATGCTTTATTTCAGCACTCAAAATAATTAAAAACATCTCAAATTATTATACATATACAAAATAGGTACAGATCATCTTGTTTGAACCCCCCCTATTGTGTGTATGCTTCTCTCGCTAGATTGTAGGATGTTCTAATTTTCTTGTCATCTTAAAAATCCTGTGGCTAAAACAAATTCAACAAATCCTGACACAGAAGGGGAAGAAAATGGGGCACTGGTAAAAAATTCACCGGACAACCCGATGGATTTTCAAAAAAATATTTTTTTTTGTAAAGAAAACCAAAAGACAACAACCAAAAAGTGTTAAAGTCGGAAGATTAAAAATAAAAAAAATAAGACTCCACCTGCTTATTTCTACACTTGAAAAGACTATGTGCATTAAAGCTTTTATTGTCATTCCATCATGACAGGCGGTCACAGAGATCGAGGCAACACACATCAGCAAGAGAGGAACATGTTTACAACTGGGCAGCAAGAGAATAGGATTTTTTTTCTAGCACCAAAGGCCCTGCGAGCAAGAATGTGATGCACATTAATTAGAAATCACTCTTAACACATCAGGCTAACAGGACCTCATGAAATAGCACCGTTTGCAGCTGTTACTTGCATGCTTGAACATACTTCTGTGTAAAATCTTAACCATGTTGGTCAATGCTGGGTAATAGAATGGGTCTTTATTCTGAGGTAGACATAAGATATCCAAACTAAGTCGAACCCTTGTCTTGCGCTGGTCTTTCTGTGACTCTCGAAAGGAACAATGAGGTTTTCTGATGGGTAGAACACAAAGACGCTCGCATGTCATTTTACAGATTTATTTAACACCTGAACATGGTACAAAGCATTTTCTTTTTCATTGTCCTTCCTTAGTGGTAAAAAAGTCACTGGTATCTTTTCTCTCTTTTTTTAAGTATTAAACTCCAGGGGGATTTTACACGTTAAAGTATATATAAATTATTTTCTTGTTGCCAGTGAAACAAATGAGTCTTCTAAAGTATCCTTGGTGGAAGGTAGATGGTGGCAATTAGTGGTCCCCAAAAAAAGCTTGATACAAAACGAAACCTGTCTTCTGAAGCGTAGTTCTAAGCAAGTGGACCATTTGAACAGCCAAATCGATGTCTAGGATTTTTTAATGCATAGAAAAAAGATTTCAGAGAGATGACTGCTAGAAAACACACACACAACACACGAACAATTTCAAGTCCAGATTTCCTTTTTACAAGAAGCAGACTGGGCCGACTTCGATGCCAAATTCCTGATCGGGTGCACCAACATCCATAGGAGCAATGTCAATAATGGGCAGACGAGATGTTTTTGTTGTTTTGTAGTCGATGACTGTCTTGCCCCATGCACCGGTGTGTGACTGGAGGGAAAAGTGAAAAGAAAAGTGAAGTATGTTAGCTTTATACATGACTGAAAAAAATCATTATAAAGTAATGATCATAACTTAATTGTGCCATTTAAGTTGCAATATATTTATCATGCTGAGAATATAATAAGTACTAGAATGACTCCGATATTATAATGAGGTCCTCTGAGAATGTTTAATACAAAAGAAATCAGTTATTTGTCATCTATACATATACATATACAGTCTCAAGATATGCTTTCTTCTCTTATCTTAACCTGTTTAAAGCTGGGGTCAGAGCATGGTCAGCCACTGTAGGAGCAGACAGGGTAAATGGCCCAACAGTGGCTGCATGGCAGAACTGGGATTCGAACACACAGCCTTTCAGTTGATAGTCCAAAACTCTACCTACTAGGCTACCACAATCATTTATAGTATTTGGCAGATTTTTCTGGCATATACTGAGGAGTTCTAACATCAGGACAACATAAATAATATATATAATTCACTGTACTGGTAGTCTTTAACTTGTTTGGATAGTATACTGGCATGATACTGGGGAAAGGGAGTTGAGCTCTTCTTTTCTCTTTGTTCTTATTTAAATGTCGTAAAGCAATGATAAAAATAATATAAATAAAAAGAAAACAACATACCGTGCAGCCGTCCTCGGAGACACTGTATGTAAAGCGGCTGTTGCCCTCCGCTCTGATCTCGATCTCATTGGAGCCCTGTAGAAGCAGAGCTTTCTTGAGGTTGCCTGTGGCCTGGTCCATGTATGCGATGCTGTTCTTGCAGTGGTATGTGATGTTCTGGGAGGCTTCGGTGGACATAAGGCGCAGGAAGGTGAGCTGGATGTTGACATCTTCAGGCGTGGAGCCCTCGCTGCCATACTCAAACTGAAAGGAGAAGAGAAAAATGAAATAAGTTGGATAAGAGGGAATATTTGGGACTCTTAAGTCAGCTCTGTGTTTGAAAGGATCCTCACCTGGTAGCCATCGCTCATGGCCTCTCCGAACCAGACGTGCTTCTTCTCCTTGATGTTCTTGCTTGTGTACCAGTTCTTCTTGGGAATGCTGGACTGTGCGGGGTTGACGCAGGTCTCGCCGGTCTCCATGTTGCAGTAGACCTTGATGGCGTCCTGGTTGCAGCCCTGGTCGGGATCAATCCAGTACTCGCCTATGTAAGACAAATGTAAAAACATCAATCAGGCACAAGATACAACTAGGAGCTTTTTGTTTTAAGAAGAGGTCTAAGCAGATGACTTTATCTGAAGCGACTTACAGTACAATTACAGTCTGAGTAGCTGAGGGTTAAGGGCCTTGCTAAAAGGCCCAAAAGCAACAACCTGGGAACTTCTGATTACTAGTCAAGTACCTTAGCAACTAGGCTACATCTTGACCTGATCATTAAAAAGTACTTTGTGCACTAGTTAAAAATATTAATTGTTGATGGTACATTCCCAAGAAACTAATAAATTAAAAGAATGATTTTTTGGTGGTCTTTACACACCGCTCTTCCAGTCAGGGTGGCACATTTTCAGGTCACGGCAGGTGCGGGCAGGGTTCTTCTTGGTGCCGTCTGGGCTGCGGATGTTCTCGATCTGCTGGCTCAGAGACTTCAGAGTGGTGTCCACCTCCAGGTCGCGGTCGCGCATCACGTTGGCATCGTCGGCGCGGAAGTGACGGAAGGGATCTGGGGCTTTCTCTTGTGGTGCGGAAATGAAGCCAATATCGAATCCACCACCAGAGGGTCCGGGCGGTCCAGATGGTCCAGGAGGTCCTGGGGGTCCCTGATTCAAAGAATGATCCAGATATGGATGTGAAGTGAATTTGTTGGCTGGAAAAAATCAGTGTTTTGAAATGAAGAGAAACGACAGCTTTGACTTACAGCGGGTCCGATTTCACCGGTGCGACCACGAGGTCCAGGAGGTCCAATGGGTCCGGGAAGTCCACTCATGCCATCCTTACCAGATGAACCGGCAGATCCGGCGGGTCCCTGTTGTTATGCAAAGTGAGAAGAGTATTAAAATGAATCTCTACAGAATAACATTCTACTACCTAAGAAATGAAATCTGAAGACTCACTCTAGGTCCAGCAGGGCCAGAAGCTCCGGCGGGTCCAGGCTCTCCAGTAGATCCCTACAAGAATCAATAAAAGACTAATGTAAGTGTTCCTTTATTGTACAACAGCTTTAGAAATACCAAGACAAAACAGCATCACTTACAGAGGGTCCAGGTGGTCCCTGCATTCCGGTAAATCCTCTGTGTCCCTTCATACCTCTCTCTCCAGCCTCTCCAGCCTCACCCTTGTCTCCACGTTGTCCAGCAGGTCCCTGCATTTAGATATTTAAGCTTAGACTTCAATAGCTTTTTGGCAAAGCATGATCTGCTTACAAATATTTTATGTCACACACAATTACACCAGATAAGTAGTTACTATGTTTTTTTGAAATCGCATATGTACAGTAGAAACTTACAGCAGGACCACGAGGACCAGATGGGCCAGCAGCACCAGCAGGGCCGGCGGGACCCTAAACGAAAAAAGAACAAACAATGACAAAATAAACCCAATGTAACGACTAAACTAGAGGTGTGTGGCTAAGGGTAGTTTATGGCCTTACAGACTCTCCACGATCGCCAGTCTTTCCAGCAGGTCCAACGGGTCCGGGGGTACCAGAGGGTCCTGGAGCGCCAGGGGCACCGGCGGCACCGCTCTCACCACGGTCACCCTGCGAGACACACAGTGCTTGGTTAAGAAACTAAAGACAACTGAACTCATGATGTCTTGTTCCGATGTCTATCTCTGTGATCTAGTTCACCTTGGGGCCAGCAGAACCATCACGGCCAGAAGGACCCTCATTTCCGGGAGTTCCCTAGGAGATAAATAATATATAATTTAGCTTGTGCATGTCGCTACGATGACAAGCTGGATATGTCTCAGTGACCAGCGGTGCACAAATGTGTTTGCTCACCTCACGACCTGGCTCGCCAGGGGGTCCAGCCAATCCAGGGGGTCCAGTTGGTCCAGAAGGTCCACGCTCACCAGCAGAGCCACCAGGTCCCTGCTTGCCAGACTCTCCCTAGTAGGTAAAAGATAGCTTGGTTAATGTTTATATATATTTCTTGGGAGACATTGAGTGTAGCTAACTAGTCACAACAATTTTCTCCTAATCGAAAAGTTATTCAATTGTAGGGGTCATTTATAAGATTAAGCTTACTGATGGGCCAGGGAGACCAGGGAAACCACGCTCTCCTTTCTGTCCAGGGAAACCAACAATACCACGAGCTCCAGAAAGACCTTGAGGTCCGGGGATACCAGCAGGGCCCTGCAAAAGAAAGACCAAGGCTTGAGCTAATCTAGGACAGCATGGTTATTTTTAATCCATCATAATTGCATAAGAATAAAAGACTTACAGTAGAACCCTCAGAACCAGGATTTCCTTTCTCACCAGGGGCACCAGGAGGGCCAGCAGCACCCATCTCACCAGTACGACCGGAAGGTCCAGTTTCACCTCTCAGACCTTTGGCACCTTCCTTTCCAGCAGGTCCAGGGGCACCAGGTGGACCAGCGTTACCCTAGGGGGTGAGAAAAAATCTTAGTAGGTGAATGAAGGCAGCAAGGCAAGCTGGTTTTGTTAAATTACTAAAGATGGTTAACAAATGGTGAATGGAAGGTGTACTGAGGAACTTACAGAAGGGCCGGGAGGACCAACTCTACCAGCAGCACCAGGGAAACCAGTAGCACCCTTAACAGAAGAGACACACAGGTCATTATCTTAATCTTGGAATGACAAAATGGGATTACAAAAGCCAACTGTTCAATAAAGCCAAAAATATAAAGGAGTAGTTCTTACAGGAGGGCCAGCAGGACCACGGGCACCCTTGGGACCAGTAGAACCAACAGGACCCTGTAACGGTTTAAGAAACGGTTATTGCATAAGGTTATCAAGCAAAATATAAGTATTTGATTTATAAAAGACCCACATTTACTGGGGCAAAACAGCTTTGGATGTTGACTGTACCTGAGGTCCTGGAACACCTGTAGCTCCAGCAGGTCCAGGAGGACCAGCATCACCCTTAGCACCATTGTCTCCAGGCTCTCCCTTACCACCGGGCTGACCATCGCCCCCCTGTGAAGGAAATAGTGACCTTTAGCTAGCTTGTCTACAACTGTGTCACAAAAACCAAGTTAGATCCATGAGGTCTAAAAGCAGTGGGTCAGATAATTAAAATATTAATAGTAAGCAGGTCAATTGTTCTACCTTTAGCTTATAACTGCCAGTTTGTCACTGTTAGGCCCTTGATCAAGGCCCATTCATTTAAGTGAAAGTGAACAAATGTTGGATATTTTGATGTATTTAATAAAATGAGTTTTATAAAACTCCAGTAACGCTAATAAAATTTAGGCTTAGGTATAGCTAATGTTTGGAGGAACATACTATATCATAAAGACATTTAATTAAAAATGTATGTACTCACAGGAGGTCCAGCAAATCCAGCAGGTCCAGGAGCACCAGACTCACCACGCTCTCCCTAAAAGTAAAGACTTGTTAGTATTCTGAGTTAATACTTTCATATTCTGGTGTAATGTGGTGCAATGCTGGTTCTTTTCAGAGAAAAAACAAGTCGTTACCGGAGCACCACGGGCACCAGTAGGTCCAACAGGTCCAACAGCTCCACCCTCTCCCTGTTCAAATAAAAAAACAAAATATGTCGCCATCAAAGACAATGCATGATGTGATTTATGAATAGATAGATAAGCTGCCACACAGACTTACCTTGTCACCCTGAGGTCCAGCTGGTCCAGGAGGTCCAATAGGTCCAGTCAATCCACGAATGCCATCCTTTCCAGGAGTACCATCACCACCCTTGGCACCTTGGTCACCCTAGGTTAGTGTTTTGATTAAAGTTGGATATTATTTTACTACAATGGCTCATGTAAACATGCATTAATTCCCTGTTGGTTTACTTGTGCTTATCCTAGTCAGGGTCACAGTGAGCTCAGGTAAACATGCAAGTATATAACAATTCAGTGCAGTATATTGTTTTACTCATGATTAATATGTGTCCTAAACCACATGGGTTTTATTTAAGGCTTACTGTTTTTAGCTTATGCTAATACAATGTACCCACTTTATTTAGTACTTTCTTTTGGGTTTTACAGAGCCCAATGGAGTAAGCAGTACTAAATGTTGCAGAATTTGTATTATACATAATACATAATAGTAAAAAGTTGTGATTAAATATGACAAATTAAACAAATAAAATAATTAACCTGAAATGCTAACCATGTATCTTGCCTAACATAAAAAACAGAGCTGTTGTGTTCCAAACACTATTTTCTATACTAAGTACCATATAGAATACTTAATTTAATCAACAAGTAGGCTGGTATTTCAGGATCTGCCAAAAAGCTCTGTGTCGATTGGGACGCAACCCTTCCATTGGCTACTTAAGCAGTTTTCACTACTCTGGAGCCTTATAATGCAAGTTTTGTATTTTATACCCAGATATTTTTATTTTAAGGATTTAATTTACATTATTTAAAATGGTAAATAATATTTATGCCTTTTTACATTCCAGGCATGATTATGCCCTTAGACTTTAGGCACCCTTCTCTCGTCATTTGTTTGTTTACCTTAATAATTTGTAAATTAATAAATATTTTGTATTCTATTATTTTTTAATAAACATATGCATTATTATTTAATCAAGGACATTTCAAGAACAGGAACTTTGGTTTGTTTGTCATAACTCTGTAAAGCTGCTTTGTGGAATTTGGCAATGTCTCGTAAAAGCACAATAAAATAAAGTTTACTTTCTGTTTAAAATGTTAACCAAGCTGACATGCAGTAATATGTTCCTGAGAGAAGTTGAGAGCTGTTCCGAGCTATCAACCGGTCGAGCATCCTTGTCTGGGATGTGTTAAAACGTAAGGATACGGATAATCTATGGTAGATAGACACGTTACAATGTTTTTCTATTAGTATTATTTGCATATCTCAGCCTCTTTGGAAGTAGATGTGCCCCTGGAGCTGAGAGGGACCCAGTATGAGGTGACCCACAGCTCTTCCCAGGTGCTACCACTGTCTCATTGCACCCACTATTTCCGGGTGAGCCAGACCAGGATAAAGCATTAATTAATGAATGTTTATTTTTCATTATATTAAATGTGTATCTTCTTACATTTATATTCCTTCGGCACATCCCCTTCTACATTGAAACATCTCCCTGACGACCAGCATATATGCATTTTGTAATAATCCTATTCCCGTATTTACTTCAAAGGAATATCATAATAATCACATAATAAGCTCTTCATAATCATATTGATAATATTAATTCTTCTCAGCCTACTGCACTTTTCATTTCTTTTCTTGTGTGCTACATGTTTTAGTGCATATTTAGTGTGTTGTTGTGTATCCTATGGCTATACTTTTATGAAAGTAAGTGTTATGACATTTGTGCCCTCAAGAAAAAACACTTCAAACAAGCTACTGCTGGCTAAAAGCTAACGTAAAAGCTAATGGCAATTTGCCATTGCCATTTGTTTAGTAAAGCTACAATTCACTACAATGGGACTAGAACTGATAGTTGATCCCACTTGCAAATTGTCTAATCCATTATATTATAGACGGCAACACTCACTCTGTCACCCTTCAGACCTGGCAGACCGGCAGCACCACGCTCACCAGGCATACCCTGAAGACCAGGAGAACCCTGAGTACCAGGGGCACCTGAAGCACCAGGCTCACCCTATAGAGACAGAGAAAGAGAGAGAGACAAAGAGAGAGAGAGCAGATTTCAGTATATCACTAGACTGATTTTTTTCTACCTACTAGCAAGCATTCAGATGTGCTCTTAGGTGAGACTATCGGCTTTCAAAAATTTGCTGAATGGTCACGTGACACAGTGTTTGCTCCAACATGTCAAATGCAGCATAAGTTAGCAGGAATGTTTTACCTTGGCACCATCGTTGCCAGCAGAACCAGGAGAACCACGAGGGCCAGCGGGTCCAGCAAGTCCAGGGGCACCACGCTCACCAGCGAATCCTCTGTCACCCTAAATAGCAAACAGTGAGAGTAAATCACCATCAAGTCTTAGCAATACTCACTTATCCTGGATTTTTGAAGGCTTTTGGCTTACTCTTGATCCAGCAGGTCCAGGAGCTCCAGCCTCTCCAGGCACACCCTGTAAATGTTGAGTTGAGTTTAGCTCGGTTCTCAGTACAGCAATGCTGTCTATAAACATACTATAGTTTGGGGATGCATGGATCTCTTACCTGCTCACCAGACTTGCCAGGCTCACCAATGGCACCCTGGGGTCCAGGCAAACCCTGTAACAAAGGAGTACAGCAAAGCCTTAATAACACTTATTCTGAGCATCACGTTAACTTCTGAATTCCTGTTCAAAAAAGTAAGCCCTTACCTGGAATCCAGCAGGTCCAGCAGCACCAGACTCACCTCTCTCACCAGCAGGGCCCTATAGACAAAAGCAAACAGCAGTTGGCATAAAAGTAAACAAACTGGTTATTGCATTGCTATTTACTAAGTACTCATATCTTTGAATATAAATGCATTTTTAATAAAGTGAGAAAAATACTTACAGCTGGGCCAGAGGCACCAGGAGCACCAACATCACCATCCTTACCGGGAGCACCCTAAATTTCCAAAGAAACAAACAAACATGTGATAAATTTTAAAGATAACCTTTATGGAAGTGCAATGTATGTCAGGAAATGATGATGTTGACACTTACAGGTGCACCAATAGCACCAAGCAGACCTCTTTCACCAGGCTTGCCAGCCTCACCCTGCCGACAAAGGAATCAATAGTCATTAGTCCCAGATATTCGTTCAGCTTTGAATCAGACCAAAATAAAGAAACAAATAGGTGAGTACGTACAGCGGCACCCTTTGGTCCAGGGAATCCCATCACACCAGGCTGACCTCTGGCTCCAACGGGTCCAGGGGGTCCAGGACGGCCATCTTGTCCAGTAGGACCCTGTTAAAATCACAGCAAATACATTGAGCTTGTTTGTTACTATTTGCTTGTTATTATTATTCATCGAATATCACAGAGCACAGAGATGTACTCTTTGGATGTTATGGCAAACAAAGGTGAAGGGAGTGTTGTGAATACTTACAGAAGGTCCCATCTTTCCGTCAGCTCCAGGGCTGCCAGGGCTACCAGTCAGACCCTATGGGGGATAAGGATGTACCAGGGGGTGTCAAATAAGTTAAACAAACACATTATAAAACTGTACTTTAAAACAAGAATATGTAGTAAGTAAAGTAATTTTCAGGCTTTCAGATTGTATTTTGCATTTAAAATAACTTAAATTATAAAAAGCCAAGGGTGACATGAAGGTGTTTAGGTGGGCTTAAATAGACTAAGAGAATATAACATGTTTAAGAGAATGCATTGCCTAGTATGAGGAATAACCAGGGGCCCAAAGAAGGCACATTAAAGCTAGCTAGGGTGACAGGGAAACATGAAGCCAAGGGGGTTGCAAGTATTATAAAAACAGGAAGCATCGTTGGTTCAAAATGAGATCACACTTGGGGTCAATATATTTATCTGAGCAGAAGGAAGTGTACCAACAGCTATTGACATTCACATTTTTAGCATTTAGCAGTCGCCTTTAAAATAAAGTTACAGTACACAGTCTAAGCAGTTGATGGTTAAGGCCCTTGTACAAGGACCCAACAGCAGGAACCTGAACCTGTGACTTTCTGAATAATATTCCAGTGCCTTGATCACTAGGCTACATCTTGATATGAAGCTATCAGTCTAAACAAGCGACTGGTAATAGTAAATCTAGCCACGGTGCCATAAAGGGATGATGGAATAGATTTGAGGGCTCTGACTAGACAAGCAAGAAAAGAGATGAACTGTGAATTATTTTTTGTGTATTATCCAGTCAGCGGAGCAGAAAGTAGATTGACTCCAGTGCAAAGAAGCATCACTGGCTTCACAGTCATACTTCTTTTACTGGCACAGTTTCCAGTCTACCCATAAATCCATTATTCCAAATTTTGTGAACCTTGATGATTACCTACCTTTGATCCAGGCATTCCGGGCTCACCGTTGCGGCCAGACTCTCCAGTAGCACCCTTAGGCCCAACTGGTCCGACACCACCACGCTCGCCAGGAGCACCCTGTTTAAAAATAAGGGCAGGAGGGAAAAAATTACATATACAGTATGTGAGTTTAAAATATCAACACAGACATGGTCATTTAAGTCTAGGTATATTCTGGTAAACTCACCTTGGGACCTCCAGCACCATCAGCACCAGGGAAACCACGAGCACCAGGGGCTCCCTGTACAGAGAACATGTGGATCAAGTCGTGTTGCATATAGAAATTGTGATATGCCTTCATTTCTTATTTCTATGCATCAAGTATTTGACATACACGCTCGCCAGGGGGTCCACGGCCACCAGCAGGTCCAGGCTCACCCCGAGCACCTCTCTTGCCCTCCTCACCACCGGGACCTGGTGGTCCTTGAATTCCGGCTGGTCCCTTTCAAAAACATAAATATTAATGGTCAGACAAAGGGATTTATGAGTTACTGTTAGTGCTAAATATAGAAACTAACTTTGATGTAAATGAAGCCTACATGGGTAAATTCCTAGCACGGTAATTTTGTGTACTATATAAATAACACTGGAAAAACTGGCTTTGTAAAATCAAGCCATCAACAGTGAGGTACTTACAGGCTCTCCCTTGGCACCAGCATCTCCCTTGAATCCGGGTGTACCAGCCTCACCCTGTGGTACAAGAAATAAAAATACTGTTAATACTCTTTAAAAAGCATGATTCTTATTTATCTACCTAATTGGTTTGCAAAATAGTTATTACATTGTTTCCTTTAGGTCCTGGGGTTCCGGGAGCTCCGGAAGGTCCAGGAGGACCACGAGGTCCTGGGAAGCCAGGAGCACCAGCAATACCAGGAGCACCCTACAGGTGGCAGCACACAGTCAGTGTAATTCATCAGACAATTAACATAAAATTAGTAAATCAATTAATAAATAAACAAACAAATAAGTATTAACGTACAGCAACACCCTTGGCACCAGGGGCACCATCAGCACCATTGTTACCCTAGAGCAGAAGGAAAATTATGTTAACCAAATGCATCCATTATTTAGTAATTTTTTTATGTAATTTTTTATTTTTTATTTTTTAGTAAAAGTAACAATTCTGAAGATGATCCACTTACAGCAGGTCCAGCAGCACCAGCAGGGCCAGGGCTACCGGGCTCACCACGAGCACCACCAGGTCCCTCAGGTCCACGAGATCCTTGAGGACCAGCTTCTCCCTAAAAGAAACAGAAGTGATATATTCTAATCACCTTTCTGATCGAATTCATGTGTTTTAGCAACAACACATGCTAATGGGTGTAATAAATCAATCATTTAGATCTACAAAGATTCAAAGAGCTTGGTTTAAAGCCTGCATAGAGCCATGGGCATCTATGGAATGAACTGGAACATCATTTGAGGCTTTCTTGAATAACAACGGGGCCCAGTCATATAAATACTCATTTGATCTTATTGAAGATTAAATTCCCACCGAGAGGCTGCTGTGATGGCTAATAATGGCTTAAATAATAACTTTTATAATTTTATTTTTTAAAAATAGAATGTCCAGCGTATGCTTAGCTTATGGTCAGCTAATACAGTAGTGGCTAAACTATAGTAAATAAACAAGAATATGTAAGCAATTTGTTGTAGGATATAGGATATGCTAACTGCATATACAGTGCTCTAGATGACCTCCATTGACCTTGTATAAACCCTATTACTCTATGATTTAATGACTCAGAATTACACTTCCATAAATTTTCCAAGCTAAGTAAAAACAAATGTCAGTTAAAAAACAGTCACTTGAATAACTGAACACAGAATGAGAGGCTAGCACACATGTTTCTTTTAGATCCTTAATCAATTTTAGATTTAGCCAGATTTCCTGCATCTGCTATACGGGGTACACCTTTTCCTAGGTGAAAACGGAAACTCACCTTAGCTCCGGGGCCTCCGGGGAATCCTGGGGGACCAGCAGGACCAGTTGGGCCCTAAAACAGCAACACAATATGTGTAAATGTTAAGGTTCAACTGAAAAGTAATATCACACAGAATGAGAATAAATAGGATTTGACACTCACTGGAGGACCAGCAGCACCAGCAGCACCATCGTTACCACGAGCACCCTGCAACAATATAGAGAGTTAAACACAATCCTGGTTAGGCTGAAAGGCTATACTAAGCAACTCTGGCCAAATATATTAAAATAGTAATAACTCAATACATAAAAATAACAACACAAAATCTATATACAAGTATAGACTCAAAATTGAAGACACAAGTAATTTTTATAGTCATGCATGGTTGGAAAACTTTTTAAATTCCAGGCCTTCCATCCCAGAACCAAATTTAAATGTATAACTGAGGATTCAAGAGAAATCTACTTACAGCAGCTCCAGGGGCACCAGCACGGCCTCTCTCGCCAGGCAGACCACGAGGTCCCTAGACAAAACAGAGAGAGGAGGTCAAGACCAAGTCTGCACGCAGAATTTTTGATTTGTTTTTGAGACAGCTCAATGATAGAAGAAGAAACAAATATTTACCATGGCTCCAGGAGTTCCATTCTCACCAGGTGAACCAGCCTCTCCCTGTGTAGAAAAAAATGTTACGAAATGATCAGCTATGTAGTTTTTAAAACTGGTTTGATTGAAGCGGTATGATTGAACTGAAGCTGGTGTCAAGAGTTTGAAGTTCTGATCTGTTCATGGATCATGATGGAATGCCCATTTTTTATGGTTGAAACATCTTTAACAGTTGCAATGCCCAAGCTTCTGCGTCAATTACTATAAATTAATGTTAAGTAACACACCAACTGGTGTCTTTTAAGTACCAGAAATTGACATTTAGATCCAATATTTCATACATTGTCTATATATGTACTTTCTTGGTTGGTCATGTGTCGGTCATCTATGTTCTTAGACCACCGATCCTTTGCTAAGACATCAAAATTAGGGTGATTAATGCAATTGCAGTGCCCCAAAATAGTAACTGACCTTAGGTCCAGCAGGTCCAGACTCTCCCTTAGCTCCATCTAGACCACTGAAACCCTATAACAAAAGAGATGGGGAATATAAATTAAGTGACACAGGATTCATTAAAAGCTGAAGAAACAAACATCTGTCTATGAGCTTCATTACTCACTCTGTGTCCCTTGATGCCAGGAAGTCCGGGAGTTCCAGGGAAACCACGAGCACCCTGAAAGAACAAGACAAGGCAAGGATGTTATATAGATTGCCTTTAAATGTATTGCAACTGTTCAAGAAATTACAAATGCAGACATACTGACCTGTGGGCCGGAGGGACCACGCTCACCAGCACGACCAGGTTTGCCAGATTCACCCTACAGATAACAGGGACAGAAGAGAAAATGTATATTTTTAAGTATATTTATGATCCTTCCTGAATAAACAATTATAACTATGGTTTCCATTGTAAGTCATTGTATGTCTTACAACTAACATATGAACATATTACAAAGATAAACTATCAACTTTTAAAACAAATGTCTGTCAACTTAAATAAATGGTTTGTCACAAATACATTGTGGGTTTGGATTAAACTACTCACATCTTCTCCATTCTTTCCAGGAGGACCAGCTGGACCACGTGGTCCCATTGGACCCTACAAAAAACAAGCAGGATTAAGCAGGTTAGCCATGCATGTGTGTATGGAATGTTTGTAGTTATTATTTGTGTTTCAGAGAATGGGCAATGTCCACCGATCATGCATAACAAACGCCTTAAACCCAGTGACCTGTTGACCTTGAGGGTCATTTAAGGGTCAGTTCAGGTCAATTAATAAAGCAGCTGTTGACAGTCTGTATAAAACTGATGATATATGTTTCATTAAGTGTATCTAATGTTGTGCTTTACACACTGAAACTATGTTTTGTGTGTGTATGTGTGTTTTAGTGATACACTGTTTATGACACTTACAGCAGAACCAGCCTCACCAGGCTCACCAGGAGGACCATTAAAACCTTGGGGTCCCTACAACAGGAAACAATACAAATTAAACAATTGTGTCAAAACAAAAATGCTGTAAAAGTTTCATTCAGCTTAACTGATTAATAAAATTCACACTCAAATTTACACCATAGTAAAAGTAATACTAATAATACTATGTTCCAAATTTTATTCCCACGTTGAGCAGAATACTCTAAATTTAAAATCTGCAACTGCAAATGACAGAATGAATACTTACAGAAAGACCAGGAGGTCCAGGGGGTCCACGAGGGCCCATGGGTCCCTGTGAGAAAAGAAAGCAAAATATAAACAGTATATCAACTACAAATGATAACATGGCAATCCTTTATGCAATACATAATAATAATATGATTTAGTAATATAATCTGTATTATTGAAGTATTATTGAAGTATGTAGTATGTAATTAGATAAATTATTCTGCTTCCTCTGCCTTTGTCCCGTTCGATTGTGGGGTCGGCTCATTGCTGTCTTCACACCTCATTGTTTTACACTGGATTCCCTTTCTGTCACAACCCTCCTATTTATACGGGCTTGGGACCTAATGGCTATGTACCTACAGGACAATTTAGTGTCTTCACTTGGTGGTGTGTTTTTGGACTGAGGGAGGAAACTCACGTGGACACAGTGAGAACATGCAAACTATGTCCAGAAAGGACCTAGATCGCCCCACCCGGAGATCAAACCCAGGACATTCTTGCAGTGAGGTGACAGTGCTACCCACTAAGCCACTGTGCCGCCAATATACAGTAAAATTGAAGAAGTTGCAATTCCTACATTGTATTATACTGTATTATAGTTTATTATCATAGTTTAAAATATCACGCCAAGCCTAACCATGTCAAATAATTTTTTTGAATCATCAAAAAGCTAACTATTATTTCTCAATATCAAATTCTAAAATAATTTCTGATAAACTGCTTTCAATAGAAAGGATGATATTAATCTGTGTAGTTGTATTACACAGTTTGAAGGATCTTCATTTAACTAATCTTATTCAAATCAGATCTAAATATAATTTGAACAGGAAATACAATGTGGGGTCTGACACCTGTCTGACATCTATCTATATACATTTATATATACACATAGATGTATGTATGTGTGTTTGTGTGTTCTTACCATTGGTCCTGGGATGGCCATACCACCACCACCAGACTTCTCATCAAAACCACCAGACATTTGAGGAGAAAAGTTCTGCAAATAAATCCAACAAAGAGTTGGATAAGTTATTTTTTGTATTAGCAAGACATAAGTATCACAACCATCCATGCAAAGAAGCTCAGTCATCTGTGCTAACAGACCAAGGTTTGACCAGAAATAGGTTAGGACAAGAAAGTTAACGAGCAAATTAAGATTAACATTACTAATTAACCCACAACTAATCCCATCCTAGATAGCGCCGCCCTGTCCAGTATTTTCTCTGCCCTGTAGCTTCCCCTGGAGAACGAACCATTTAACAGATCACCAGATACCTTTGATTATGATCCTTCAGGTGTTAAAGTCACTTCGACCTGTGTTTTATTTTCTAAAAGGTGAATTACTTACTCCGCCAAGGCCAGGAGGTCCAGGGGGGCCTGGAGGCCCAGGAAGTCCAGGCTGTCCGGGAATTCCATCATTTCCGGGAGGACCAGGAGGACCCTGATAGGAAAAAAAAAATAATAAAAAAGATAATAAAAGGTAAGATTGACATGGTAAGATTAAAGTTGTGTACAGGTGCTGAAATGATGCATATTCCTAATGCTAATGTTAATCTTAGTTTTGCTACTCAAATATACAGGTAACAATATTAATTAAATAATAAAATACATTTTAATATATCCATTATGGTTTTGTATCAATATTAATATGATTTATATTAAATACTAAACATGTTTAAACATTAATATTGTGATTTTATATAAATATTGATAATATTTACATTCAGTAAATTAAAGAAAATACTTCCCAGAATGCTCTGTCCCTCCTAAGTGACCTACATATAAACCTCTGGTGGTCTTATTTAGATACACCGCAGCAGCAACCCAATAAGCCTCCCTAACAAATTTTGATTGTTTACCATAATAAACTATTTATGCCTGTCAATCTTGCAACGCCAAAGCAAACAACCTCCCCCCCCAATCATTAAGCATAAAAAGAGAAAGAGAGAAACCTACCCTCTCACCCTTGTCACCACGGTCACCCTTGGGTCCCTAACAAAACAAAACAATATTCACATCAGTTGAAATTTACTAAAAAGAATAAAATTCTGTAAAAAATAATTTATGTAAATAATATTTTTTGATTGTGTCTGTAGATAGATCTAGAATATATACCTCAACACTTTGTCCTTTATCATATCCTGCAAATAATAAAAAAAGAGCAATTCAGTAATATTAACAAACTGTGTAAATACCCCCCCACACACACAAACACAAATCCATGTGACTTTCTAGCCTTTAATCTGCATATTGATTTACTAAGAGTCCCAGAGCCTGTTACAAAGCCTAGTTTGGCCTTTTCACTATAAATATAGCAGATGAACAAAATTTGGTATAGAATAGGAGTTTGGAATTCAGTCAGATATGTTGTTAATGGTTCTTCAAATCCAGAAAGTTTAGGCCCTAGCACAATGCTGTGTTTCCCTCAAAGGATAGTTAATAAACATTCTAAGGAGGAAGCTATGGACATAGCTCTATACCAAAATGCATAGTGAATAATCAAAAAAGAAAAGAAAATTCCAGAATTCAGTACTTGGCTCGGAATAACGAACAGGCCCAAAATGAACTGACATCCAAAGGTCCACAGTGTGAAGAGGATGCTATTTTAAAATGTAGTTTGAATGTCATACTTAGTGTATTGACTGGGTCAAAATGATGCCAAGCAAATAATATAGCATACAAAACAGTTTCCATAAATCCATTCCTGCCAAGAGCTTTTCTACAGTTGGATATGCAAAGCTCTTGATCTTCCGATGAATTAAAGAATAAGCAGTGAGTCGGCGTACCATCATCTGGACAGACGGGGCAGCACTCATCTGGGGGAATTATTGGATTAGGGCAGTCGGCTGTTTCTTCGCAGATCACCTCATCGCACATAACCGTTCCGCTGTCACACACGCAGATCTGACATGGCTCTGGTTTCCATACATCACGGTCATTGTAGACCACACCATCAAGTGTGCAGCTGGTGCCCGTGCCTGTGAGGAGACAGAATATGTTAAAACCAGAACTGCACTGACAAGCTCTAAGATATTCATACTGTTAAATGTTCAATTTGGCCTCAAATAATAATAATAATAATAATAATAATAATAATAATAATAATAATGTATAAAATAAAATGAATTGCTATATAATTGCTGTCATTATATGTAATAAATTGTAAAATGATTCAGATTAAATTAATTTATTTTTATCAATATTATTGTTCAATATAGAGTCCACTAGGCTTTTCTCCACAGAAAAAAATAACATTCTGCAAAACAGCCAACCAGTTAATTTGTTGAGGAGATTTTCACAAAGTATCTTGACTAACAAAAAGTCTGATCTGACTTTAAAAATTCAGTTTTATGAATTTAAACTGTTTATGTGTAAACTTTTGCCAGCTATAGTCATGCTGAAAAACTTTTTAATAATCCATGCTCCTGATGTGTTTAATGTAATCCCTGTATAAATTAAAATTTAATTTAACTTCATCTGCAATCTGAAGAGCCTATGGAAATAAATTCCTCATTGTAAATTAAAGCTAACATATTTTGGATTTGACGGTTACACTAGGTGGCGCTGCACGAAAAAGAACCCAAGTCAAAAAGCTCAGAATGTAAAAAAAATAGTTCCACGTCTGCTGGGATTCAGAATAATTGAAAACTGTCGACCTGGCAACGATGTAAGTTTTTCCTTAGTGGAAAGTCTAGAGAGCGCACATATGGTTTAAATTATAAAAAACTGGGTGGGGTTTTAGATTAGATGCCAAATCATACTTTTCAAAATATGGCCACGTAGAGGCGCTGCAGGATCGTGGAAAAGCAACTGGCAACCTTGTTCAACTATCTAAAACATCAATAAGTTTATTTTAATGGGTCAGTTTAGCCATGCATGTGTTTTTTTTTTCTTTAAAAGCATGTCCGATTAAAACTTGCTTCAGCTTTGTATTGTGCTATTCACGTCATACACTCCACGCATCCAAAGATGAGATAACCCCCCTCCCAAAAGAGACACATTAAAACAACCTATATAATCCTACTTTTACCTTCGTTGCAAATATTTTTGTGTTAATCTATTTTGAGCTTAGTCAATTTAACTTTTTCAGACTTTTTCTTAGTTCAAGCTCATCTCCAATAAATGCGTCTTTACGCACGATGTAAATCATCAGAGACGACATTCTCTATACTGTATTGCGTATCCTAGATTTGTTAGTTATTGTTTTTGCAGGATTGGCAAAAAAAACCTATCTAAAGCATTAGATAGACAGATATGGGTGGGGGAACGCATCTCCAAACCTGCACCAACTTGCCCTCTTTCTCCAAGAACGCAAAAAGGTCATCGAGGACTCGTGCATCTCAGAACCAAACCTGAGCTCACAGATATTCAGTAGCCCAGAAAAGGTTTCTACACATTCAGTTCTATTCTGTCGTCCCCTCTCCTCATTTATATCACCGTGTAATAATCCATTAAGGGCAGTGACGTGCAAAAAATATTATTATATACTCACGGTCATCCTCGCCTTGTCCTCTTGCTAAAAGCACTGTTGCGCTGAGCAACAGCGCCAGCCGGATATCCACAAAGCTGAACATGTCTAAATATTAGACATGTAGACTCTTTGAGGCGAGGGAAGTTGTCTTTTTTGTCCCTTTAGACTCCACTCATACACAGTAGGGTCCGGTCTCCTCTGACTCCAGTACGGACCCCAGCAGAAACTCCCTACTGCCTAAACTAACTTTTTGCCATGCCTTTTATACTTCAAACTTTTGGGGAGGTGCTGGCCACACCAGATAACTCAAGCATGTTCCAATTTAACGGGGGAAAGGTCCCTCCTTTATTAGACGAAGTGGGCTGGGCTCAGACTTTTTCTTTAGCCCCAACATCTAAAGAAACCTGATATTTGAAAGAAAAGGTGAGAGTTGAGCCAGCAAAAACGTCTGGATTCAAATGGATGGGATGACATGGCACAAGCATCTCTCAGCTGAAAACTTTCTTTACTGAAGAAACTAGTTGAAGAAATCATTCCGAGGGAAAAGAAAAGAGCAATTTAAACGTTTTTAAAGGTTTTCAATTCGTGGATTCTGATCTTTTACATTGGTAATGCATGGATATTTCTGTTAATATGTTACTGTATCAAAATGTACTTTGTTGCTACAATAATTAATATCATTTTAATTAAGGATAACTACTGGAAGAATAAAATACAGACAATTTATAATGACAAATAAAATATTTTAAGAACAGTTTCGTTTTTACTGTGTACATTTTGACAGCACATCATATTCTGATTGGTAGTAATACGTGTTAGTGTTATTATTAGCATTATCGGCAACTTAACTGAACAAATTCCAAAAAGCACTGACAAAAATAAACTACCTTCAACTTTTATTAGAAAATGTAAAACTTTTTTAAACTTCATGAACAGTAGGTCTATTTTCTTTAAACGTTTTTGTTTCGGTGTGTTGTGTATGATCTACAATTTATGCATTTTCTATTATTATCGGGCTCATAAAAAATCGTAATTAAAAGTGTGATTAGTACTTCTGTCATGTTATTGCTTATTTCTGATGCATTAAAACTAGGAACAAATTGAAAATAGAGCTTATATTTTTAGGACTTTAGGAAGATAGTTATCAATGAAAACTGAACAATTCTTTTCATTTAATTGCTTTAATTTAGTTAAAACTGTTAAGTATATTATAAAGAACCGACGTATTATGAACGAGAACACATACAGCGCGAGCGCTTTCGACACGCTCAGCAACGCGCGCCACGAAATGCACATGCGCACTAATCGCGCCATTTCGGGTTCGAAAGCAGACACGTCGCATCTCTGAGTGGATCCACTAACCTCCAGATTTACCCCCCCGTTCTTCCATTCCTTCCTTTTTTACTTCTCAGAACTGACTCTGTCTTATTTGGCCTTTAAAAACATCAGGAGGTGAAAGCAAGTGCTCCCCGTGAGAGAAAAACAATGCCACCTCATCACCTTCAGGTGTGTGCAGGGCCAGTCATCTCTGAGGAGAAACTTCTGTCAGTTCAGCCACAATAATGAAACACTCGAACTTTTTTACCTGTGTTGGAGTAGTTTTATGATTATCAGACACAACTTCTTCCTTCATTGTTTCCTGCATCTCCAGCGACCACAGGTTAATGTGTAATGCCCTACAATTAACAAGATCAAGCATGAACCAGATCAAAAACATAAAGTGGTTAGTATAAATCCATAAAAAGGTCATAATTACAATATACATAAAATAAACATATTTCACTCATTAGCTTTGTGCAATGTTAGGATCTGTCAGTGTTCAAATCAGTAGTTTATATGGCAGGATTGTTCTAGAATGCTCGCATCCGGCAGGCCCCTGTATATTTGCCCCTCTTATTGTTTAATTAATGTCTATGGCCTTGGTGGACATAAATTTATCTACATCTTGAAAACCCCATGAGGAAAGCCCTGCAAATATGGATAGAATGTGTCTAACTTCATACAGCTAGTAACAGAAGTCGAGTATCAAACCAACATTTTAAAAAGTATACTTCAAAGCTGGGTTCACAGGGTTTATATGTTTTTTTTATATTGCATGGACTCTCTATGAGTGCCGAAGGCAGCATACATTGCTCTATTTTTGACATAATTTTCTGCATAACTGAAGCGTAACCGACACAACCCAATACCATCACAGACCCCTGGTCCTTTTGGCCTTTGGTCTACAGCACAGTGTCAATTTCCTGAAGGGATCTGAAAGGTTGATTCGTCCAACCACACTACATTTCAACTGTGAATGCATGTGGGTCCATCCCAGATAACTCAGAGCTCAGAAAACTTGATGCTGCTTTACATTAATTTATATTTTTCATACTGTCCCAACCCTTTCTTATTTAGGGTTGTGGAGGAGTTTCAGATGATGCCATGGCTCAGAAAAAATGCACTTATCTACCAACAATCCCATGGCAAAGACTATGAGAACTGCTCTAACACTCACAATACCCAATCAATGGGTTTAAATAACCTTTAGTTTCAAAAAGAATGTGCATTTAAACATACTCATCAGCAATGTCAGAGCAAAAATAACTACTGGACTGCAGCTCTATTAATATATAAATAAATAATATATAAAAATAATATATACAATATTTCACATCTCTTAAACCTAATGTTTGGATTTCCAAAGGTTTGGCCTTAACCTTTTGTAGAATATGTGTACTGTGCTGAAAAGTCCATTTTATGCCATTAAACCAACATATTTGCACATGTTTGAGTTGTATTGCAAATAGTATTGCATATAAAATTATTTTTATTTTCTATCAAAGGAATTTAAAGTAGCTCAATTTTGGATTAACAGGGTATTTTGTTGCACTCAGTATGAAACATGTTGGAAGAATAATGAAGCCGTAAGATACTTGTACTCTCCTCTTCTGTTAAATAATGCCATACATTATGGTGTAACTCAAGAAACTGTAACTTTCTTCGGGACGAATGTGACTTTCAAATGAATTAAAATCGAAGGAACTAAAAAAATACAAACATAAAAGAGTTTTTGTTTTGTCTACTGGGAGTGCTCACATTATCCAAATCTAGCAGGAGCGAAAGAAGCGGCCAAGTACAACACAGATGCTTGAAATGGCTTTGATCTGAGCAGTGGGATAAAAAGATAAACACCTCAGAATGTATACTATAATAGAAAATTTATTTGAATACATATATTATAATAGTCTGGTATTGTATGTAAAATATAATTACGGCAAAACCAATATATTTAATATCATATAAAACCATAGACATGATTTAGTTCAAAGAGCAAAATCCAAAAAGCAGCAATTCATTTATTCTGTGCGCGGAAAAAACTGAAAAATAGCCATTCTGGTTTGAGTTGACAGAAATGTAAAGGTAGGCATCAACAATGGTATATTCTGCTAGCACACCAGTGCCGGGGTTCTGAACTTCTTGGTTCAAAACCTGTTCGCACTGGTTGGTTATGCTGTTAAGGGACACTGATTGGCAGACAGAAAGGCATATGTGCAGATTGCATAGGTGAAAAAAAACATTCGGTTAAGTGCTGCGCATAGTTTTGGAGGAGGTGTAAGCAGCAATGTACCCACCTCGACTGCAATCAGGAATCCCCCAGGAGCGGAAGACAAATTGACGTCAAATTAGAAACAATGGGAGAAAATCCATTAATAAAATAGGAAAAAAGAAAATGAAGTGCTAAGACAATTCAATTGTGAGTAGAAAACCATCAGAACACACCTTGAGGCAAACTAGATAGAACAGCCAAATAACACATCAGGTCTTACTTAGTGTTAGTACAGTGTTTCTAATTAGTTAGTGTTTCTGCTGAACATCCTGTTTTCTGATTGTTGCTATAGTCTTTTTATTCCTCTGAGTGGTTCCATCCATCATATTGCAGGCTACCCTCTTCCACTTTTACCTCCTACTCTTCCAAGCATTATTGTCTTGAATTGTCAGTGAATTGATCAAACTTACATCTTAGCCAATATTAATACTGTAAATCAGGTTGCACCTTTCTTCTATTCTAAAGTAGTCTACAATATTAGCTTTCTGCACCATTTTCCCTAATTGATTTAATATAATTAATACAATGATATTAAATAATAATGTGTTTCTAAAGGTTTAATTGATTTATGTGCCTTACCCCTAGAAAGACAATAAAACAATGCAGTAAATCAAGTGATTCCATGATTGCAACAGTACACCAATCTATCCTGATTACTGGAAAAAGAAGATAAATATTGTATGAAACCCCTGGAGCAGAGAGGGTTAAGAGCTTTGCTTAAGTGCCCAACAGTGTCACAGTGGTGCAGTGGGTAGTGGGTCCTGGGTTCAATGCTCAAGTGGGGCCATCCTTTCGATGTGGAGTTTGCATGTTCTTCCCGTGTCTGTGTGGGTTTCCTCCAGGTGCTTCCACAGTTAAAGACATCCAGGTGAGGTGGAATGAAATGAAAGTGACAACAGAGCATTGGAAAGGCGACAACTACCAAAAAGGGAATCGTTGCAGGTTCAGGTGGTGGCCACAGACGAATACTCCTTACCTGACTTCTCTAGTTTTGCATTTTCTGGGTGTCTGGAATTGGCAGCATTGGGAGCATTAGACCTTTTGGCAGCATTAGACTGTAACTGTTGTCCATTGTGGTTGCACAGATGGTTTGCTGTGTCTTCCAACACAATCTCAATAGCATGCATGAGATACCAGGACATGGGTTTTTACACAGGGCTGCAGAACGTCATCAATCTGGGAGCAGGTGCTGCTTTGTTTCCAGAAGTCATTGACACTTATTACCATAAGACATTTACATTTCCTGGGCATTAAGTAGATGCCTTTATCTAAAGCAACGTACATTACTGTATACAGCTTAAGCAATTGAGGGATAAGAGCCTTGCTCTAGTAAGACCTTAAACAGGTAGCCCCGAAAGCCTAGAAAAAGCCTCCAGTGTAACCAAAACCCAAAACTCTGCAAAGAAGAACCAGAATATATTGAAAACATTAATCAGAATGTATTGCAAACATTGCCAATAATCTTAAATAAAAAGAATAAATGAGAGCAGGATTGGCATTTCATTCTTTGTGGGAGGACTTCAAAGCCCTACAAAAGGACCAGGTTACTGATGTGCTTGTTAGTGACCAGCTTGTCAGAAGCAGATTCCATAAAGGTGGCATGAAGGTATGACGGAATTGGGAGGTCCAAACATTCTCTTCACAAATAAGAGCAGGTTCACAATGAGCACATGTGACAGATGTGAAAGCATCTGGAAATTCAGTGGTGAATGTTAAGCTACTTGGTAAATTGTTCAGCATGTCCGGTTGGGCAGTGTAATGGTCTAAGGAAGCATATCCACGAAGGGTCACACAATGATAGCCAATGGTACACTTACTGGTAATAAGTTTTGGCATAAAAGTCTCAGAGCCAACGTCAGAACACACAAGGTCTGGAGGTCTGGATATCTGATCACAACATTAACCTCAATTTTTAATTCACTTTTCCAATAAAGCATTGAAACGCGTGACAATAACATAAAATAATTTAAATGCGGTGCAGATTTAAATCTCAGCTCTGTCCAGACAGATCAGAAAAATGGATTTTGTTCCTGCCAGCAATTTGGATACCAATAGGTCTGGAATGGAAATATATTTGAGGAATCTAAAAAATGGAAAAGGGAAAGCAATCGTCCTTAATCGACTTTAAAGCTTATCCACCTGCTTTTCTGAATCTCTACTATTTATTATATGCTTGGTTTGAATCTTTAAGGTCATTTAATCACATCAAGACCCTGATGTGCCAAGACACCAAATAAAAAAGGAACTGTACAAACAAACAAAGACATTCAGAAGATAAACAAGGTTCTATGTGCTAAGTGTTATTCATTTTGTTTTTTTTTCCTTCCAGCTTTATTCTCTTACTCCTTACTTTTTGGAAACACTGAAAGCAACGCAGGAAAACACCCCAGACAACCGCCCTTCTTTTTTAGAGGGGAATACAGTGGCATGGAAAGTGATGGACTTTGCTTACACAAGTTCTAGATGAATTGACATAAGTTATTGAGCCAGGGATTCAGCTCTTTAAAAAATCCAGAAGTAATATTTTCACCCATCAGTCTGTGATCTAAAGCACAAGTACAGTTGGCTTATGTAGCAGGACAGTGATACAAAGCACCAAGAAAAGCCACATTTTGTGTTCATTCATGCGTTTATTAGGTGGCCAATAAGTTCAAACAGGTCAACATGATTGACAGGAAATATGTCCACTGTTCCTTTAATTAGATTTTTTTTTTACAATAGCCACACCTCAGCATGTCTAAAGCACTGCTAATACAGAAAGTTTTTATTCATTAGTATTTTTGCATTTTTCCTTTTGTAACCTACACTGGATGTAAAGATGAGTGCGCAACCAAGCACAAGGAGACCAAGAAAGGTTCGATTCATGCGATGGTCACACGCCTAGAAATGTCCGGCATTGGTTGGGAAGACCATGATCAAGACTTCCAAGCACTACCCCAATTCCCTAATTCCTCTGACTAGAACTAAACTGAGCATTCGTCGGACTATATCAAACGTTGTTTTGGCTCGATGGATCCGTTCCAGTGAACCAGCATGGCTCAGATACTTTTGACAAACTATCTAGCTGTTGTCCGTGTTGCACATGGTAGTTACTCTCGATATATGCTGATGTGATCTAGACATGATCTAAAATATTTGACAATTGGACATACCATTCTTATAACAGGATCTTTAATAACAATATAAATGACAGATGAGTTTTATATGCCGATTGGAAATGGGCCTGCTTCAAAATGTCATCACAGAATTAAAAAAATACAATAACCCCTTTAACATATTTGGTTTTTATACACCTGTTAGCATATCATGTGGCTAAACAGGCCGATTTTCTTAAACATTACTCTGTAAATTGTACAGGAGTCATGCATAAGCAGCGGTGTCAAAATAGAAACTGCCATTTTACAAAACCTTCTCATCCGACCATGGTCTTTGTAATCTATAGGTCTGTGGTGAACGTCTCACTGCCTTCAGACTTGTGATTATGGGTGGAGTGCTTCTGGACTGCATAGCAGCCTGGAGACGGACTAGAGATTTCAGTATTTTCCATTGAAAGCTTTCCTCATTCTTTCTCTTACTTTCTCTTCTATGCAATGAAAAATAATTGAAATTTCAGGCAGCTCTGACTTGGAATAAGGAGTGGAATAGTGTGAAAATGAAAAAAAATATTTTAAAAAAGAATGAGAAACAGTGCAGCTTCTTCTGTGGTTAGAAATTTTGATGGAAGTTCTGAAACCTAAAACTTGAAGAATACGGATAGAAGGGGACTAAAAAGCGTAATCACTGTTAAAATGTCTTAGGTGGTACTAATACTAGCAGTTTTATTAAATGCATTAAGAAATTCTGGTTAATTGCTTTCATGTTTTATATTTTCATATATTTTAATGTTTAATGTTTAAACTTCCCAACCCCCCAGAGAAATATCAGCAGGCTGGAATCTCCAGAAGATTCCCCAATGTTAAGAAGTTTTCCCCATTTAAAGATTGCAGTTCTCACAGTGGTTCAGTGGAATCTTGGAGCCTTAGGTAAAAAAAACATTAATATTTTTCTCATTATTGATATGGTATGTTTTTTTTAATGCTGACTACCCTTCCTGGCTCAACCCTCCCTGTTTATCTGGGCTTTGTACATGGATTTGTACATTCTACTGGTTAGGGAGGTACACAGCTGACCAATTTCAAACTATGGAGTTCAGATTCTTGGTGCTGGTATACTAGGGGAAATCCCTGTATTTTGTAAAACATTATTTAGTTATTTGACCTGACCATAATATCTCCCTTGTGAAAAAATACAACCACATTTTCAGAAAGGTTGGAGTATTTTGTAAAAATTAAATAAGATTAAGAGAAGAATTTCCGATTTGCTTATTTAAGTTCCTGCAGCATCTTTATCACTAGGCACATCCAAAGTCTGTTATAAAATATTTTTGCATATGTTTGGCATTATTGCCATGCTGCAGAGCAAAATTACACTTCACAAATCCACAAAAATATCAGCAGGTGGTTCACGCCCAAAGATAAAGAGATTTACCATTGTTAACAAGCCTGGTGGTTCGAGAACTGGGCTTGTGATCACAAGGTTGCCGGTTCGATTCCCAGAGCCGACAGGTCATGGCTGAAGTGCCCTTGAGCAAGGCACCTAACCTCTAACTGCTCCCCGTGGTGAGGGCTGACCACCACCCCGGATACGTGTGCTCACTGCCCCCTAGTGTTCACTAGTGTGTATATGTGTGTTTCACTGCACGGATTGGGTTCGCGGAGGATGAATTTCACTGCACAGTGATTAAAAGACATTTTGCAGTGCCTTAGAATAGGAAGATGTTCAGACTTGTTTATTTTATGCCGTATGGCGCCCTGATACATTCCTCCTGATTTATCAAGGCTTGAGACTGACACTACAATGCACTGGTTCATGCATCGAAGTGGCTAGGTACTAATAAAACAATTCAGTTTCTCCAATTTGCCTGGCTGCATGTTCTTGAACTGTGGGAAGAAACCGGAGCTCCTAGAGGACAGCCACGCACACACAGGGAGAACATGCAAACTCCATACAGAAAGGACCCACATCACCCTCACTTGCAGACTGAACCCAGGGCCTTCTTGTTTTTAGGCAACTGTGCACTTGGCCACCGTTTTGCCCGAAATAATGTGTTGTACATAAGTAGAGGTGGATGGATCCACATTTCACTCTTATTTGCTGTGTTTGGTCATTGTCAGCTATCAAATAAAATTTGATAAATAAAAACCAGAATTGTGAGTAAATACATACAGTATAACCCAATTTAAACCCTTTTTCGGTTCATTAAACCACTTCTGAGTATTGCTGCAAGTTATGCAGGCTTTATGGAAGCTTTTTTTTATTGCACTTTAATAAACGGCGTCTAATGAGTAAACTGTAACCATCCTCACAAAGCGCCCGGCTCCAAAAAGGTGCCTTATTTTAAAGCCCGTTTTTATGAACGGAAGCCCTTCGTTTGAAGTGTTTTCAGGAGCCACATGTTTGTTGAAAGCACTGAGTGGCTGTTAGCAGGTGGGAGACAGGGGGCCAACAACACACCCCAGCCTAATAATCATACATTACGCAGACACATACACACACACACACACACAAAGTTTTTGCACATCTGCAAAACAGGAACCGGGGCTCCAGTAAATTGGTCATTTCAGTGTCTGTCTGCAGCACTTGGGTTTAATAAGGAGCTCATCACCTGAGGGAACGGTTTATTCTGTCATCTCTCTTTGCTTCTTTCAATGCACCATATAATGGGTTTTAGACTATTTTAGGTCTCAGACTACACAACAAACTGCCCTTGACCTGGATTTGTACCACAGGAAATCCAAATTGGTCTTTCCCAAACTGTTGTCACAACAATGGAAGCATATAATTCATACAATTGATTTTTAACACCAGGTAGTAAAAGCGTGACTAAACTACCTGAACTCAGTAACAATAGGGTTGTTCTCATAGTGTAACTGTAAAACTTAAGACATACTTAAGCTCTTTACTTCAACTACAGATGTTTAAATAGGGCCATAATAATTCATGGGGAATGTGCTTAAATTCACAGCCTTTTTTTCCAGAAAGAGTCATTACTTTTTTTTCTTTACCCTGCTCCCATTAGAGGTCACCACAGCTGATCTAATCCATGATATTCATTCATGGGATAATTATTCCACAAGATGCCCTTTCCAACACAACCCTCACTATTTATCCGGGCTTGTGACTGGCACAAGAACGCATACAATGCATCCAGTGCATCTACAGAATTGGTTAGAAGTTTGATTAGAGCAGGATGGGGTTTATTAGAACCCGAAAAGCTGGAAAATGTTCATGACCATCTAGCTGTCAGATGGCACTGCATGTGAAACTGTGATGTAACTAGGAGAACAAATTATTGTCACTTAACACAGTCAAATGCCACCGAAAAGTGTTAGGAAAACGTTAGCCAATATATAAATTGTATTAATATATAAACTGTATTAATCCAGAGAGCGATTATTCTTTTTAAGATCTGGCCCAACTGTTGTGAACGACTAAAATAAAGCCTAGAATGTCATAGAAAGCAAGTTTTTGAAGCAATATTTAGCAACACTAATACAGGGAAATTATGTGTTAATAGATATGATTAACCCAGACACATAACAGCTGGGGTTTTAGTGGCCTCAAGTATCTTATTATGCGGCATTGATTACTAGCATTCACCAAAGTCTGCACCCCTGATTTTAAAAGCAGAGACCTGAAACGTTGGCATCCACCTTGGTGTATTTACAAACAGAAATCACAGATTAAATGCTTAGCTGGATTTCCTTAACCTCACTCTGATAAAAAATACAATCAATTTCTGGGGCTTAGATACCTTCCTATGCATTTTCGCTGCTTGTAGCAGCTTGTGTGCAGATGTTTCAGTATAAATGGTCCGCCCTAGGCGGTTTTGGAGTGAAAGTGCACGTGTAGAATGAAGACCATGAAGGTCCTACCTCATTAGTAGTAGGCATATCAGTAGCCAAAATTTAATTTAACAAGCTTAGCTCCCTGCAGCACTTTTGGGTTTGAGACTAACTATACTTGTGTTGGAGAGAGAGAGAGAGAGAGAGAGAGAGTTTATTTGCTTTTAGCATCACAAGATTAACCAATGTAGTTAGAGTTAAGAGCAATTCACTGCAATTTACACCCATACAGCCCACCCACCACCTATCAGAACCAGCATTAAATTGATTCAGGGCTCAGAATGCACTCATATTCATCAATTCATCATATTGACCTATAAACCTTTTTCATAGTATAGATGGTGTAAGACATAATTATTTGCAAGCATGCATTACGGCAGGCCAGAAAATCACACTATAAATATTCTGTCTGCAAAGCTAAACTTCCCAAAAAACAATGTTGCCGTATATATCCCCCTAAAAAAGTTTTGCATACGACTGTAAATGCTCAGCATCTGGAACATGAATGTTTGCAGTAATAGGGGACACCTCTATGTGTGTGTAGTGTCAGTTTGTGTACACACACTTGTGTGTTGAAACAGTTAGCTCTGAGGTGTGAGGTGCACTTCACGAGCTCTTGTTGGCAGTTAAAGGGCAAAGAGGATCTGTTAGTTGGTGCCTGCTTCTACCTTGGTGCTCCTATTACGCAGCAGGTGAGAAAAACACACACACACACAACCTTTTCTGTGTCTCGACTCTTTTTCAGTGGCAAAGCAGGCAGTGACCCCGACCGCCGCTACATTTAGGTGCATTACTGATAAATCCTTCTTTAGCCTTTTAGGTCTTATACAATTAAACACATTTCTGATTAAAATATTATTGTCTGAGTTAGGCATCAAGTCATGCTGGTTTACAGATTGCCCCTTCTAGCCCCAGATCTCATTCAGCTAGTGTGTGCTGTGGTCCCAGATCTCAGTGAGCTTGTGCCCACTGTAGCCTCAAATTTGTGAGTCTTTGTCCCAGTGTAGCTCCAGATCTCAGTGACATTGTACCCACTGTAGTACAGTTGTCACATTCTGCTGACCACAGTTGTAAAGCCAGATGACTGATGACTGTGTGTGTATAAAAGAGAGAGGTAGTGAGAGTGCATAACCTATTATTAGCAGGAATAGGTGCTGTGTTGAGATAGGCGGTATCCTCACATAACACTGCATTTAAAGTGTCATCTAAGTCTTAAAAAACTGTAACAATATTCCTGCAGTTAGAATCCCCTTAGATATTTATTATAAGCCCATGGGATATTATTTGTGTTTCACAGAGTGAGTAGATACTAATAATAATAATAATAATAATAATAATAATAATAATAATAATAATAATAATACAAACGGTAATAAGCAATGAAGTGGAGAATATGTAACAGTAGATAGTCATAAATCTCATGATCTTTAAGTGTTTTTGGACATGAGGGCAGCCTATTTATTCAGGCACAACAATGCACTGGTTTGTGCAATCGACTATCCTTGAACTTGGAGAATTCAGATTCTCAGCACTAGTGTGCTAACGTAAAGTCATGCTGCTCCACCTAAGCAGACTTGTTTGACGAAATTGGTACATACATACATACATACATACATACATACATACATACATACATACATACATACATACACACACTCAGATCTAAACTGGTTCGGACCCCGCGGGCCTTAGTGAGCCTTTGGCGCCCATGCCCCTGTTTTAGCCATCTATTGTGTTTGTATGTTTATTGATATATACCTGTAGTCATAGCTCACCAAGTGATATTTTTCAGATGTTACCCTCACTCTGTAGTCATTTATAGCATTAAATCCACAGGTATATATGTTTTATTTAAAATCATTTAACTGTTAGCTATACTATGTATGACATGTAAATGTATGACAAATAAACATTTATAATCCAATCTTTGATTTTCAGTAATGTTCAGCTTGGGGAACAGTGAGCGCCATTTCCAAAGCTTCAGCTAGAGAGTCACCAAGTAATCTAACATGTTAAACCATTTTAAAAGCCAGCCTTTTCAGATTTTTCAATTTCTCAACTGAGAAATATTGATTGTTCATTCTATAAAAGCTTCTTAGTTCAGTTTTTGTTGACAGATCACCGCTAGATGCACCAGCTCAGAGGCAAATCGTCATTTACTTAAGGCTTGAAAGTCAGCTCTCAATTGGCTATGTGTTCAATGATTCGATTTGGGCCCCTCGCCAATATGCCGGCAACTAAAAAAATATTATCGTATCTTTGAAAAGTAATCAGGTTGGCAAGAGACAGAGTTGTCCAAAACGGTTTGAAGCTTAATAATTTTCCTTTGTACAACAACAGTCTAACTCAAATAGACAAATAGTCTAACTCTAATGACCGAGCCAGGCTTCTTGATTATTTTCTCAATTGTTTACAATTTTTAAAGCAGTTTTTCCTTGCCACTGATGCCCTTGAAACAAGAGTTTTTGGTCTATTGGTCCGGGACTCTGTATTGTTAATTAGACAAAAGTTTACACCTTTGCATACATAGTCAAATAAGTTAGGAAAACTCTTTGCGTGTTGGAGTATTACACTCTTCGACCTTCACACAGATGCAGACTGTACAGAAATTAAGTTTAGACCCAGATCGCATCCTGGATCAAATGCTGATGATAAATTGAGCGCAGTGTTTCAGACTCTGTATTTTTCAGCCCCTCACCCGGCCCAACCAGCCGCCAGGCGTATCTGCGGCAGCCCTCATGCTTTGATAACCTCCTCACGTTCCAGACAAATAACAGGGTGAGTGAGGGGGTGAAATCAGCCTTTTCAGAGCCACCTCGGCTATGGAGACACCTATAAACATCTGTCATTACCACTAAGGTAAAATCAGCCCTACCAATTACAGGTGCCCACCAAAGCCTACCTTAGATTCAGATGAACGGATGGTGACCAGGGCTGGCTAGGAGGAAGCACAATGTTTGTTTTTTGGGGGATTTGTTAAAATTGGTTTAGATGAACTGGTACACAGGGTAAAAATGTTGTTTAAACTTAAAGTTATTTTTTATTGCCTTTTATTGCTATTTTACAATTTATTTCAAACTGATTTTTTGAATCAATAAATTTTTTTATGGTAGATTATCAACAGGCCTGCCATCTACACAACTGCTTGGGAATGACATGTTGTAAATAGATTGGTACAAAGCCCTGTGCAATCCTGCTTTGCTCCCTCTAAGTGGACCCAGTGCAAACCTCACCACTATAAAATAATTGCTGAAAAAAATTACCAAATTCAGCAAATCCTCAAGAGCCTGATCTAGCAAAGCGCTTTAATGCTTTTACTGGTAACTAGTCCTATGCCTTAACTACTGAGCCCTAGAACCACTGGATTTTTAGCATTTAGAAGTAACCCAAAGTTGCATACAATTCAGATTGTATACATTACAAGCAATTTAGGTTTAAGTTACCAACAATAACAAACTGGCAAATTTGGGTCTTGAACAAATGACTCTTTTACTCAAAGTGACTTGCAACTGAAACTGTATACATTACAAGCAATCGAAGGCCCAACAGTAATAAGCTGTCAGATGTGGGGTTCGAACCAGTGATACTACAATTTATGGGCTACTATTGCAAGTGTAACCACTAGATGCAAAAAAACAAGTCCTGTCCACAAACAATAGTAGGACATTATATACTCAGTTGTCTATTTGATTAAACTGTATATTGTAGTCTAATGGGTAGAGCCAACTAGAGTGATTTTCCTGGAATTTTCTTTGACTTCCTGATTTTGAACTTCACTTATTAGTTACTCTGCTCATGGAGAAATTTTAGAAGTCAAGCCACTTTGATAGTTTTACCACGGTTGCGGGTTCTCTCTATTTAGACATAAGTGTGGTTTTGTGGGATTATAAAGCCTCACCAATGACTTTTCATTCTAATTGTATTCAACAAACCGGTAATTTCCTGCAAAACATCATTTAAATTAGCTTGATTGGTAATCCCAGAATGCATATTTTTAGGTGAATATACTTAAAGGAATAATAAAAAGCAAGCTAATTTTATTACGGGCGGCACGTGGCACGGTAGCACTGTCGCCTCACAGCAAGAAGGTCCTGGGTTTGATCCCTGGGTGGGGTGATCTTTCTGTGCAGAGTTTGCATGTTCTCCCCGTGTCCGTGTGGGTTTCCTCCAGGTACTCCGGTTTCCTTCCACAGTCCAAAGACATGCTTCTAGGTTAATTGGAGACACTGAATCGTCCTGTAGGTTTACCCAGCCGTGTAACTGGAAACAGCTGCACGCCGGTCCCAA
>JAYDZG010000023.1:8684905-8696151 GCA_034509265.1 Microcambeva bendego
CTGGATTAGTAATTAAATAATAACTTCTTCTAGCACAATCACAGCTACGATGTCATTCACACAATTATGTGTCACTTATCCAGGACGTGTGTCAAGGTCCAAGGACCAAGTCTTCCAAGAGATGAAGCATATTAATCATGTTCAATAATGACAATAATGAGTGCTGAGAAACAGAACAGACAGAGCATTCCAGCATCATACCTTAAAACAAACATATCCTACATTGGTTGGAAGAGCATGACAAAGATTTCCAAGTACTACCCTGACACCTTAATTCCCCAGATCCTTGAACCAATGTGAGCATTTGTGGGTTCACCTGGGTGGTCATGTTGGCTCTATGGATCCTTCCCAACACCCACTATAGTCGCCATGGGTAGCAATGAACCCTGCATGCCACTTTATTGGGTCACTCCTAGCCCATCGAGCTGTTCATAGGGATATGATTTTAATAATAATAATGTGACTCGACAAAGCAGTCTTTTTTTAAACCTTCAACATTATAACACAATGTTTTCATTTCTAAAGCATCACGACTACAGTACATTGATTGTAGCGTTATACAATAAAGACAATGTGCTCTTTAAATGCAAAACATTTTTGCCAGAATCACAGGTTGAACCAGCAAGGCCACAGATGTCTTAGTACGTTGCGGAACAATAAATACCAACAATACTGAAACAACGGGAAGATTGAGAACTCTCGAAATGAAAGATGAACGAGGAGATAGATAGAGAAAACAGGACATCTGATGAAATCGCATGAAGTAGACAAAAGGAACAGCCGGATTTGAGTCATTTATCAGTAAAATCAATAATCTGCACCTTCAGGCATGACAAGAAGTAAAGCTAGGTCCCTGCTTTATGAATTTAAAACTCTCAGAATAGCTTCGCCGCTCACTACGGTACATCCGTCATGCATACAGAGCAGGTAAGCGGCATTACAGATGCTGCTCGAAAGATTACAAAGTGTCCTAAACCTCATACTCGCTTCTAAAGAGTACTAGGCAGTATTTTAACAATTGTAACAATACCAGTCACAGTGGCATGCTAACCAAGGGTGAGGGTGATACATGTGTTTTAAGGTTAAACTGTATTTTTTGTTAACACCGGGGAACCTTGATTTAACGAGCATTGGTCCAATATATACGGAACAGGCACAGCACAGCACGAAGGTACATTAAAAGTGCTAAACATGCATAATGATGAACAGTAAATTAAACAGATTTGTAAATATGTCATGTAAACTATGTAAATACATATTAAAATTGCGGAGTCTAAATAATGCTGACTATTGGAGCAGTGCTGGGGCTATGATTTAATTTTCAAAAAGGAAGCATTAAACAAGAAAAAGAGAGAACACAGCAAGCCTCCTGCCAAAACAAAGCCTACTAAGCATGTTAACCATTGGACAGTTATCCTCTATTGTATTATAATCTACTGTTGAAGTGCCCTTAAAATACCACAACAAAGGAAGTATTACATTCTTATTAAATCTAGAATAAATTTAGAGTGGAATTTGTGCTCAGCATTTTAACCCAATCTGTGCAGTAAAGCACACATATACACACTAGTGAACACTAGGGGGCCACAGGGAGCCACGACACCCGGGGAGCTGTTAGGGGTTGGGTTCCTTGCACAAAGGCATTTCAGTCATGACCTGTTGGCACTGGGAATCAAACTGGTACCTTCTGGTCTAACCACCAGGCCATGGCTGCCCCTCATAATACCTACAACATTCACACTTAATACATGGAACATATATTACCTCTTTATTCTTAATACACTTATTGTGTAATGGAAAAATTGAGCATAAAAGAAATGTTTTTATGCTCAATATTACCTAAGTATTACATAAGTATTAAATGTGAAAAGAAACTACGGTTAACACAGATTGAACGTTCCAAAGTCTAACATCCAATGTGATGTGACTAGAGCAATATAAACATTTATGTTCATTGTTGAAAACCCACAAATGTCCAGTTTGAGCATTTGGCTGAGAAGTGATAAAACATGGGAAGAAGTAGCCCGATCCAGCTAGCAATTAGCTGTCTGTCATTGATGAATACGAGACTTCTGAATGTCCTGGTTTATAACCGTTAAATATACATAAACACCTACCATACATAGCATAAATAACAGAAGAAGATGAAATGAATCCTATGTGAAGAGATTGTCACAGACCTCCTAATGGCAGAGTTCCTTATACATACATAAATAATACATCAATATTGAAGCATTTTTAAAAAATTAAAACATCTTGATTATATAGCAAACACTGGATCATTTTATGGTTTGATGGTTGCACGACAGAGAAGAAGCGGCTTTGTGGCACCCAGGAGCTGTTTTCATAGTTGCGTTTCGTAGCCAGACTGAAGGGAGCTCATCAATTTTTGATAGGATGTCACCCTTGTTTCTGAACTGTAGCTGCAGATCTTTAAAAGCAGGTAGCTGAAGAAACTGAGAGAAAAAAGAAAAGAAGCTTTGGAGCTATAGTTCAATTCTGCTAGCTCACGGCTTTAATGCTAGGTCTAAACTTTGCTGGAGTCCTGCCAAGAAAGACTTGATGGCTGAAAAAATATATAATGATGTTTATCTGCATTGATGACAGATGGGATCTTCTCACAAGATGATGTGACATGTCACATGGCTAGAAATGTCACACTGGTTGAAAGAGTATCATCAAGACTTCCAGGTATTACCTTGGCCCCCTAATTTCCCAGACGTTAACCCAAATGAGCATCTCTGGGACCACATCGGTGGTCTATGGATCATTCCATACACCCCCTCCAGTGGCTGTGTGATGCAATGCTTCCAGATACCAGTGAAAACCTACCAGGACCTTATTACGTCCCTACCATTTGAAATAATCTGAGCAATTGAGCGTTAAGGGCCTTGCTTAAGGGCCCAAAAGCAGAAACCTGGCAATGACAGAGCGATTATGTTCTGCTCATGATGGTGACTTCCCTAGCCTGTGGTGAATTATAGGCATGACCACTTGAATAAGATGTGGCATTGTACCACTGGCATTCCAAGGGCCAAACCCACCGAGAGTCCAGGCGAGTACCTAGTAACAAAAGCTTTAAGACACAATTGAAGTTGTGACATTTATTGAAACATTTCCACCAAATCAGGAAATATGGACATCATTTGGCAAAGTCGACACAACCCTCCCTATTTATCCGGGCTTGGGATCGATGCAAGGAAAATTCAGTTGCTCCATTAACCAACAGTGGCTGCATGTTTTTGAACTGTGGGAGGAAACCCACACAGATACCATGCAATCTACACAGAAAGGACCCAGGCCGGCCCCAGCCGGGGATCGAACCCAGGACCCTTTGTGCAGCGAGATGACAGCGCTACCCACTAAGCCACTGTGCCGCCCTCCACCTCGTTACACTAATTCTGTTAATAAAAACGAAAACACCCTGTCATAGTGCTGCATAGCCCGAGCTGAACTTTAGCTGTTAATGAGGAAAATTCATTTGATACAAATTAATCCAGATGAAAAGACTCCATAATTCAAGAAGTAACTGTTAAATTAACTGCAACCACAGACAAATGAATTATGTAAAAGCTAATTTAACACCATGGTTGTTTTGGTGATCAAACACTGAATAGATTAAAAGACATATTCTGGACAGTTCATTTGGTATGCAGTTTTTCAATTTCTTAAAGTAATGAATGGTCGTGTAGGGCTCTGTAGGGCTGTTTAACACTAATTTAAGTTGGGTCCAAAGAAGGTGGAATTTGTACTACTTATTTATCTATTTTTAGTAAGTATTTTTTTAAAATGTTGTTATTTTTTAAGGATGCAATCTTAACACAGGAAGGACTTTATCCCCACCTGGTAATCAAATCCAGGACCTTCTTGCTGTAAAGCGCCAGTGCTACTCCCTTTGAATAAATAATTATTATATATATATATAGATATATCGGGATGTAACAATACACTCTACCCATGATGCTATATGATTCACAAGTTTCCTGATTTTTTAAAACACAACAAAACAGAAGACAAATGTGTAACGATACCGACCATGCCACCGAACCGCAGTTCGGCTTCTGTTGTGGTTGGCGTTACAGATCACCTCCCCTAAAGGGTTTAAGTGGTGAGCTGCCCTAATTGGGCTGAGTGCTCAGTTTGGCACCGCCACTTCACATATGCATGTACGTTCAGGCATGCTTCACACGAGTGTAGGTGTCTTGATCATTTGTGGGTTAGGGACAGACTGGTATCTCCCGCGCCCAACGGGGTTCGGGAGCGTAGGACTGCAAAGGTCCGAGGTCAGCGGCACCACTGGATGCTAGGGACAGAGCCGGTTCGGCAGCCGCCGTCCGAGGACCGCAAGAAAGGCCCTCGCTTCCTGCAGCGGTTCAGCTGCCACGAGGGCTGACCTTTTATCCTTTTATTCATTTCAAAACATTAAAAACCGCTGATTTCATTTTTAATTCTGTTATTAATAAACTCGTGAATACTCTGCAACTTTGTGTCTTTTTATTTCTTGTGCATTATTCCATCATAACAAAATGACAATGTTTTGTTTTATTATTTTCCTTAAAAATAAAATAAAAGACTGTATTTGTGATTATCTTGGTACAATCATCCAGGCGAAGTGAATGTATTCTAATGTCATGATTTCATGCTGCAGTCATCAGAAACACACCTTCTATTCTATTTGCGTTTAAGATGAGAGTGCACCATTGAAAAAACACCAACTGACCTTTGAATGGCAGACAAGATGAGCAGCCCTGTATGGGTGGAGATTCTGTTTAAATTAAAGGTTTTCACTATTTCAGACACATCTATTGGTGAAAGGTGCACAATTTAATTATCGGCATTGACAAACTGACAATACAATACACAGTGGATGGTACTGAATAGATTATTGTTCATCACTGAGGCTTTCTAATAAGTCAGGTCTTTGAATTTCTGCCCTGCTAGAGCTGCCTTGGTTAAATTGCAGAGCAGATTCATATGATCGTTATGTATGATACTAAACATTAACTAAAGTGGTATAGGAAACACATAAGTGGATTTTCACAGATTGTTTTAATAAAAACAGCCATTGTAAGATTTATTTTCATTTCCTGATTGCGTTACACAGAACTGACACACCCTACGGTGAAAAAAGCAACGTTTCCTTTTACTTGAGTAGATTTATAGACTAGTAATAGTATCTTTAACTTAAATAGAACATTTTGTTACTTTTTCCGCTTCAGAACAACCAGGTCCGACTGCTGGTAGGTGGCCTTATGTAAAAAAAAGCACCAACCAACAACCATCAGACATTGCACAGCTAAATTGCTAACGGGAGCGACTAGAGATGTAAAAACTCTCCATTCTTCAGCTCTCGGTGGAGATTAATAATGCAACAAAGCGTAGTGTGAGTCAGGGAGCACGGGACTGCAAAGCAACAGAGTACTGCCGAAACTCTTCTTTTGTGCCCTTCATTCACCTGTAGCTGCCCTTATTTCTTTAGAAAGGCTTTAAAGGAGGAGTGTGTCTTTGCAAAAATAATTCCATCTATTTCAAAATGATCCTGAATTTCGCCCCTCTGCATAAACTGAATTAGTTGTAACCAAGTTTTCCAAACTCAGTTACCTGAGTCTTGTTTTTAATCACACATATATACACTAGTGAACACTAGGGGGCAGTGAGAACACGCACCCGGGAACGGTCGGCAGCCCTAGTCACGGCACCCGGGGAGCAGTTAGAGGTCGGGTGCCTTCCTCAAGGGAACTTCAGTCATGACCTCGGCTCCGGGAATCGAACTGGTGACCATCTGATCACAAGCCCAAAGTGTTAATTATTAGGTGTAAAATACTGCCAGTGTTGGAGAAGAGAGATTCAGGTGCGTCTTTAGAGACGCACGTCACGCTTTAGAGAAGAACGTCACGCTTTCTCATCAGACTAGACAGTTCTTCGTTTCAGGATAGCGAAAATAGACATGAAAAGGCTGCCGTGAAAACCAAGACACCGAGGTACTGCCGCGTCAGAAAAAGAATGAGTGTGTGTGTGTAAGTATATCATATGTGCGTTGAACTTCATCCTCGTGACGCTATCTTACATTGTCTGTCTTGGAGAGCAATCGGAAGGAGTATCATCGGGGTCTGAGAGAAAGCGCATGAGGACAAAAGGAATAAGATATGACTGCGACTGGGCCTTTGGGTCTTTGAAGCTCAGCGCATCTATAGATCTGCACAAACACACACACCCACACACACACAAACACTCTTCTCACCATTGTCATGCATGACGTGAAAAGGCACCGGCTGTGGAGAGAGGCCAGCTTGGGAAAAGGCCACGCCAAAGCCATGCATTATGAATCTCACCCCTATTTTCGAACCAGGCTCATTCGCGTTCTGAGATATTCCCTTTGCAAATCAAACTTGATTTCAATATGAATGTATCATGGAATTGACCCAGAGGTTTCAGAGGAGTGGCGACAGGAGCCGTGTGGGAGAAGGCAATTCAGCGGAAGGAATAAGTAATCAAATTTTGAGCAGTAATGAAAGGTTTGGGGTTATTTGGACATTGTTTTATTTTGTTCATTATTTTGTGGGACTGCTAGACAAATTCGGTTAAGTTTTGGTAAAACTAGGACTGTGGATGTGAATCTTTTTGGCTGCTTCCTTTATGGACCAGACCGTGGTCCGCATAATAGTTTTTTTTGCCCTTCCTGATACTACGCTTACTATCTATTGGGATTGGGACTCGTGCATTAATGGCTAGGGTGGCACCCATCCAACTACTGGCAAAGCCAAGTTTCGAACTGGGGAGTTCAGACTCTTGGTGCTGGTGTGCTAGAAGAAAATCCCGCTGATCCACCTCCGAATATATTTATCTGAATATATTTATTGTTATTAAATCAGGTATAACAGTCAAACCTTGTTTTAATTCAATCGAGTCTGTCTACAGAAATCAAGAACATTGTCCCAACTGAGAAGAGAGAGACTCCAACTCCGACAAGTGTTCGCAGCCACACCTAAACTGCATGATTCCTCAACAGTCATCAATCAGCAAGCATCAAAATATTGTTTTCAATGAATATCTTTCCATAATCTTAGGTATTATTTTTGTCCTTAAGATAAATCATCTCTGGATTCGAGTAAACTGGATTCAGAGCTGGTCTCGGCAGAGCGCTAACTGTCCATGCTGGTCATCGCCCGGAGCACTGTGGATCAGTGGAGCTCTGGCCTGGCTGCATGCAGAATCTATATCCTGTTTAAATCCACAGCACAAGCTCGACTGGCTAACGAGCCTCAGGCGGTGTGTGGCTGGGACCAGGCTGATGAAAGCAGATAAGTGGGAAGAAGCAACCCCAGCTCAACCTCTGTAAGAACTGAGATCGGTTAGACTGGTTTTGTATCTCATTTAACAATCATGTATGGAAAAATCCACATCAAGCTTTATTAATCACTTCTTGACACAACCCTCTTATTTATCCAGACTTGGGACCAAAATATTGCTTGCTAGACATGTAATGTCATGTAGAGTCGTTTTTGTTTGAAAAGGCTTCAATACTTGTATTATTGTTAGCAAAATGAATTAATTAGTTCAATAATTGGTTCATTGTTTTTTTTTATATAGCATATATATATATGTTCATTCACAAAAATATCAGTTTTATCCATGACGATATAATATTAAAATTCATATTATCTTCATTTTAATAATTGTAATTACAATTATAATTGTATAATTATTTTTAATATATACGTTCACATAAATTCAGTCATGAAGAATATAAAACCTATTCATTTTATTCATAATTATTTAATATTTAAAACATATTATCTTCATTTTAATCATGTTAGTTATAATTCTAGAATCATTTTGTAATATATATGTCCACAAAATAATTAAATATATTAAATACAATAAACATTCATTTTATTTATAATTACATTATATGGAATATTAAAATATAAAACCTTTGACCCGCACATTTAAGAGATGATGTGCACACAAAGGCGGAGGAGATTAACAGCTTTACGTCACAGGATAATGTGATAATAATAGATCTAGCGCTGAACAACTGGATTTTCCCGAGCCAGATGTTAAAACCTGTGCTCCAAGTAACGTTATGATCAAATAGGATTCACTTTAGTCCTGCCAGTATAGTTATGGCATCAGGCTTTGCCCGTACCCCTAGTGTTTTGGTCAAAAGCATGGCCCAGTTGCATAACAATCAGCTACACTCTTACTCTGACAGATTCTGTTTACATGGAACTCGAAAAAGAGCAAAAGAGCTTTAGAGTCATCCTCTGCTGCAGCAACATCGGGGGCGACCAATCTGTCGCATACAATCTGCAGACCAGAACTAAACGGGATCAGCATGCCGAGCACCCGTCCGAGACTGGATCTCTGGATCACCTGGTGTGGTCGATTCACCTCGTTCAAGTCAAGTCTACCAGCTAATATCTAGAGTAACTGTGCCACACAGACAGGTCCTGGTAGGCTGTGACATGTATCTGGAGCCATGCTCACTGAAATGCATCATTTTCTTGCTGGAAGACAGGGAAGACAACCGGTACTAAGTACGGCGTCATCATTCTCCATACATTCTCTGTTGTCCTGCCATGCCAACCTCTCCGGCAACATGGCTTGGAGGTACACCAACCCCTTCCTGATTGGCTAGCTCTTATGTTAATTATCCCCAGCTGTTCCATTTTAGGAGCAGACTGGGACTCAGGTTGGTGACTTTGTGATATTCCCTGTTTTTTGTAAATCTTTTGGATTTTGTATGGTCTCTTGGAGTAAATGCTTAGTTTTGTTATTTTACTAATCCAGTACCCTATCCATTAGGCTACAGCTACAGCTCCAGGAGCTCCAAGAGCTCCAGGAGCACAAATAGACATTCATGACAATAATCTGCATAAGTTCCGTGTATTTTTTAAAATACAATTTTTTTTAAAGTATTGATCATTTTGGGAATTATTTATATATAATTTTTATATAAAAACAATGCCTGCAAGATACTTGAGAGATTCAGGAGATTGCTTTTGGCCCATTTATCCTTGTCACTAGACTACCGCTGCTTTAAATTATATGGTAGCTGTTGTGATGTGCTGTAAAATACATTTTCAATACGAAACATACAAACACATGCTGAATCTGTTATAATGTAGGTAGAATAAAGCCGGGCATAGTTTTGCTAAAATAACCATCAGAATGACATCATCATTGCATAAACCATAAAGATTTGATTTACCATTCTAGCATTTTTAATAGATTTCCAGTACACACTTCTCCATAAACATAAACCCTGCCTTGAGTTTCCTCTTTTTGATCAATACATTTTCAAAGATTGGAAAATCTTTATTACATTTCTGACCAAAAGTGTAAGTCTGAATAGATTTTCAGACCAAACTATGAAACATTCAATTCATGAAGTCACTTGAAGTTTTTTTGTCACATCAGTCTCACATATTCAGCCTCTCCCCAGGAGCCCTCACAGGCTGGAGACAACACCCCTCTTCTGATTGGTCCTCCTCTTGCTAATTGGCTCCAGATGTGCCTCATAAAAGGGGGAAACTAGTTGCAGTATGTTGGGGAGTTTGAAGGTAAAGCGGTGTCTGCGGTGTCTGCGGTGTCTGCGGTGTCTGCGGTGTCTGCGGTGTCTGCGGTGTCTGCGGTGTCTGCTGGGTCTGCTGGGTCTGCTGGGTCTGCGGTGTCTGCTGGGTCTGCTGTGTCTGCTGTGTCTGCTGTGTCTGCTGTGTCTGCGGCGTCTGCTGAATCTATTACTTGTTGTTCTGTTAAGCCTTTGTCCTGTATATTTCCAGCTTGTTTAGCCTTTGTTTGTTAGCCTTGTTCTATGTATGTCTATTTTTCTGGTGTACCTTGTTTTGTTTGTGTATCCTGTGTATTCAATTAGCGTGTGCAGATCACTTGGTTTTAGTTCTGTACGACTGTGTCGGTTGAGTCTCTTTATCATAGCTTTTTAGCATAAGATTATCTTAGGTTCACTTAGGTTACTATATAGTTTGTTCAGAATAGCTGTAGAATTAGCATGGGTCATGTCTCGAGTGTCTTGTCTGGTTAATACAGGTTTTGATTCCCTGTTGGGTGTTCTTGTTATCACTAGACTTCCTTAATACACTTCTCTGTGTCTGACTCTTCCTCTCCCTCATAGCCTAAAGCATTACAATCTGTCGTATTCAAATCTCCCGTTCTCCTTCCTCACCGGCTGGTTTGTGCTAGATCCTCCACGGGCTGCTGCTCCTCTTGGCTTGGGTGGTTGAAAATCTCAGAGTTGGCATTTCGAATAGGAACAGCACACCACACATCCTTCAAATTCTGTTTCCTTTAAATTATACATTTTGTTTTTACACCAATCTGACCTTAAAGCACGGGTGCTGACTGAGGCTGAATTATTATAACTTCACATTATTTCCTCAAGGTGCTACTTGTGATTCTGGAAAGGTGATGGCTGATGATTAGCATGCACGTACAACTGGAGTAGGTCCACGGCAATCTTTTAAAAAAAACACAGAGAGGGAACAGGTGGAGAGATGTAACGAGGGTAGAGAGGTACAAGGTTTTAATGCAAGGTTATTGTCAGCTGCCTGAAGTATGTCTAGAAAAACAGATCTAGCTCTTTGAAACTGCCCACATCCCTCTAGAACGTGGTTGTGGTGGAGCATAGGGTGCTGGGGCCTGTCCCAATTTTTTGCTGTTCTATTATTAAGGTCAGTACTGTAAAGTGTTCATGGTATGAAGCCATGAATCACTTTAGCTCCTTCAGATTCGCCCTTGGTTAATATTCAGACTAAAGCCTACTTTACTTGGCCACTAGTTGTGGTTCTAGTATGTTTATGTTTAACAGCCAATTTATGTATTAAACTGATAATGGACTGACATGGTTGATGTGTAGACAAGAGACGTTACACAAACATTTATTTGAAATGACAATACCAAAGGTTTTAGGGCAGCACGGTGGCTTAGTGGGTAGCACTGTCGCCTCACAGCGAGAAGGTCCTGGGTTCGATCCCCAGGTGGGGTAATCTGGGTCCTTCCTGTGTGGAGTTTGGCATGTTCTCCACGTGCCCGCGTGGGTTTCCTCCGGGTACTCCGGTTTCTTCTCACACAGTCCAAAGACATGCTACCGGGTCGATCGGAGACACCGAATCGTCCTGTAAGTACCTGTGATGGACCGGCGCCCCGTCCAGGGTGTTACTGTGTGCCTTGAGCATGTTGAATAGCTGAGAGAGGCTCCAGCACCCCTACAGACCCTGATCAGGATA
>JAYDZG010000023.1:8711646-8721890 GCA_034509265.1 Microcambeva bendego
TTTGCATGTTCTCCCCATGTGGGTTTCCTCCGGGTACTCCGGTTTCCTCCCACAGTCCAAAGACATGCTAAAAGGTTGATCGGAGACACTGAATCGTCCTGTAGGTTTACGCAGCCGTGTAGCTGGGAACAGCGGCACGCCGGTCCCAAGCCCGGATAAATAGGGAGGGGTGGAAAAAGCAATGGCAAACTACTCCACTATCATTGCCGAAATCGATGATCCATCGAGTGACCGAGAGTCGGCTGCGACTAATCGGATAATCATCATATATATTTATATATTTATGCTTTGCTATACATTCAGTATTGCAACACGTGAAGATCCCCACATTGGGACTAATAAGGGATTTTCTTATCTTATCTAACTGTAAGTCTTTGAGAGAGGCACTTTTCCGTTCCAGCATGACAGTGCCCCTGTGCCCAAAGCACAGCCTATAAAGATCTTCATGGGTTGATGTGTTTTGATTGCTTTGAATTTGTCTCTACCATGAGACCTCACCGCTACATCAAACTGAGTGATTAATTCTGGCCCTGGTCAAGAGCGTTTGTCATAACAGCTGAGTCTGCCTTCCAAGTGCCTAATGGGTTTTATTAAAAGCTGCTCCCTGGGTGCAATTTCTCACGCCGACGTTGTTAATATTCACACGAAACCCCATTTCTTGCAGCAATTAAAGATTGAAATCGGTAGAACCACAGGTTAACATGTTTAATCCATATTAAATCTAACTTCTTTATTCAGGTCCGGGCCTTCTCACCACAGATTGGACACTAATCCATCACCTAGAGCTGATTTGGTCCATATTTTGGCTTTTAATGTTAAAACAAAAATGCAATACTCAGACAAAGTGCTTTAATTAAGACCCAGGTCGGGGTGGGTACAGTTTCCCAGGAATCACACACACTATCCATTGCAGGGCAGAAGTATCGCCCCTTTTTGGACATATATAGACATTCGACTGGCTCATTACACAGCTAGGGAGTCGAGTCCTGGATCCCAGCAGTGAAGCTGCGCCGCTTAAGCCTACACAGGAAATGATTATAATTATCACTCGTTATGCAGTAATATTTATTAGCAAACGTCTCCTACGTCTCAAATTCTCCTACCTGCTCAACTAACTTTGTAAAGCCCCGCTGCCATAAATTGTACAAATAATTAGATATCTGCATGCCAGACTCCGGCTGCATATACCCCGCGGGTCTAGAGAGAGCGGCAGAGAAAAATAAGAGAGAAAGCATAAGCCACCTAAATAATTCCCATGACGGGGCTCCAGAGCTGCATCAGTTTGGCATTTTGCTTATTGAGAAAGGCAGCCGGGCCTACAGGTTTCTGCCTTAGCATGCATTATACATGTGAGCGCGTGTGTGCTTGCGTGTTTGTGTGTAAGCCTATGAGGTAAACACACGAGCTACTGCCAGAGTGAATTACAATAAAGGGAAGTCTTCAATACAGCTCACGTTAGACCCCATCTATGAGACGCCAGGCATATGTGGTGGGTCGTGACTTCAGTATCAATTCACCAATTAAAACTCACTGACCTTTCTTAACCACTTATCTTACCAGAATAACAGGGTTCGATCGCCGGGTCGGGCGATCCGGGTCCCTTGTGTGGGGAGTTTGCATGTTCTCGCTGTGTGTCCCACAGTCCAAAATATGTGGTCTGGTTACCTGGAGACACTGAACTGCCCATTAGTAATTAGTACTAATTTCCCCATTAGTGTGTGTGTGTGTGTGTGTGTGTGTGCATGTGATGGACTGGCGCCCCATGTAGGGTGTTTCTGTGTGACTGTTCCCATTGAAAAGCTGTAATAGGCTCCAGTACCCTCAGTGACCCTGATTAAAAAGTAGTTTGGGCTTACTTGTGGGTAGCCTAGTGGGTTGAATGGATGATATTCTGAATCCATGAAGCCACTTTAGGGTTCTTGAGCAAGGCCCGTAACCCCCTTGGCTCCAGGGGCAATGGTCTGACTCTGTGCTGTGACACCAGCTTCCAGACAACCTGGCATATTGGACTTAATTCAGTCCAATCATCTGTGAGCAGGTTTTCTTGTCCAGCTGCATCACAAGAGCTTCAGATCAAAATTCTGTTGCCTGCTAAAAATCTAAAACTCATTTAGAAAGCCGGGAATTATTATCTATCGACCATTCCGCTCTACAGGTGGCTCAGCTGCCATTGTCTGTCGGCGACGGGCGGTGGCATCACATCTGCATCACCTGGACGACCAGAGACGGCTCCTGGGAGGCCTACCAAGACGGCGAGAAGCTGGGCACCGGGGAGAATTTGGCCCCCTGGCATCCAATTAAACCTGGAGGAGTGATCATTCTGGGCCAAGAACAGGTAGGAGCAAGAGAGACATAAAGAGCCTCTTAAGGGAGCGATAGGAAATAAATAGAGCAAGCGTCCGCACGCTATGAGTAAAAGACGTCATCTGTCTCCTTTACAACTCCGCCGCCATGCCACCATTACACAACACGAAGCGAGTGAGTAATCTTAAGGGATTCGACATGACAAGGAAACGGGAGGGGTAGAATTCTTCTTATTATGCTAACATCACTATCCATACTGGTATTTAGTGCAGGTCCAAAGAGTATTAATAGGGTCGGTGTGGAAGCCTAGTGGGTACAGCTATCAGTCAAAAGGTTGTGGGTTTTAATTCTGGCTCTGCCGTGCAGCCACTCTTGCGCCTTTAAGTAAAGAAATCGCTTAAACTTCTCAGCCCCAGGAGCCGACCCGGGGCTTCGTGGTCGACGTGTAGGGTTAGTCATTCTTAAGGTCCTGGTTCAAGCCATGGTTGCCATGATTTGGCCAATGAGCCTGGCCCCTTTACCCTTCAACTTTAGTGCAGGTTGTGTATGAAATGACTTCTCGCTCAATAGATTGATCTAGGGACGGAACGATACACTCTACCCATGATGCCATACGATACACGATACTGTGTTCACAGTAAGATTTTTTTTAAATAAAAAAATCAATACATTGTTATTAACTTAACAAAGTTTCAATTTACTATTTCCTGTGAAATAATGAAAGTAAAGTTTTTGTTATTATCTTGTAATAAGGGATTCAGCATCAGCGCCCCCTGTCGTTTAAAGCAAGCATTGATTCATCTTAAAAGAATCATCGATACGAATCGATTCGTACTGATTCTTTACACCCTTAGATTTATCTAAATCGGAGGGTGCTCAGGTGGTTAGTAGACGGTAGAGGAAGAGTCGTACTCACTAGCCTACCACTGTCCCAGGAAAATACTTTTTTCCTGGAGTCAGAGCTCAACGGCGGGATTTAAACTCCAGTGGAATGCCTCTCTGAAAGAGAAGGGGTCACTTCACAGCGAGTAGGTACATGGGTTTGATTCCCAGTCCTTTTCTGAGTGCATGTTCTCCCTGTATTTGTGTGAATTGAAGATGCTATTGTGCATCCCTGTTCAATCTTAAATCCTTATAAAGAAGTGCCCTTGAGCAAGGCACCTAACCTCAAACCCTAGCGTTCACCAGTGTGAATTTCACTGCACAGTGATGAGTATTCTAAATCTAAAAAAAATACATATTTTCCTGGACAGGACATCGTCGGGGGAAGGTTCGACGCCACACAGGCTTTCGTCGGCGAGCTAAGCCACTTCAACATGTGGGATCGAGTTTTGCGCCCCGTAGACATCTCGAACATGGCCAACTGCTCAGCCTACATGCCCGGCAACGTCGTCCCCTGGATAGACACCAACGTGGAAGTGTTCGGCGGGGCCTCAAAAGCAGCTCTGGAGATATGCGAGGACCGTCTGTTCGACTCGTAAGGCGGAATCTCTCCAGACCTTCATTCTGGAGGTGAAACACTTTCACCAGGGCCGCCGCGGGACAACGGTGTAGGAGACACAAGCATCCCACGGAGAAGTATTCACTGTGCTCACCCTTCCGGCTGATTTCTCTCCCCGTCTCTTCAGTTTCTGCTATTTTCGTCGTGCCTCACGTCCAGGTTTTTTTGTTCTCAGCAAGGCCAACACACAAAGTTATCGTGAACGTTTCTGTTGTTTTTTTTGCCTCTCGCTGAAGTTCGTGTCGCTCACGATCGAAAAAAGAAAGCAATTCCTTACCAAGATAACAAAAAAAACTGTCGATCACTGCTGTTTCATCCCTGCATGAATGCTTAAGGTTTGTTTTTTTTATATAATGATTCCTTTTTATCCCGAACAGGATAAAACCAACTTTTAAAGCACCCTCGTCAACCCGAAGGCTCCAGCAGAAAGATTGTCCTTTTAAAAAAAAAAAAAAACGAACATATATGCAAATCTGTCTACAAACCCAAAGGTGACTCCGTCTTCACAGCTGTGTGTGTTTCCATCTGAAAACCGCCTCATACATCGCATACTCGCTAATACGCCAGAGCAGGTAGCGCGTCCGAATACTTAGTATTCATCAGTCATTGAAAAGTACCCGGACGAGCGCGACTCCGGATGCAGCCCGGGGCTCTTGACTAGCTGCCGTCGTTTGCAGTATTATCGTTGCAGTATTAACATTTGTTAACATTCTAGTAGTTCAGTGAACGTCCACTAGCTGGGCACGTGTCTCCATGGAAACGAGCGCCAGGCTTTGATTTGCCGGGACGCTCTCTCAGTTCTATGCTTCATCGGTGCAGGTTCTAGCGCTTAGTTACGGCTTTGAAAAAAATCGCAAGTGAGTCCAAGAAGGTCCTGGGTTCGGCCCCCAGGCGAGGTGGTCCGAATCATTGCTGTGTGCAGCTCTCTCCGTGTCTGCATGGGCTTTCTCAAGGAGCGCCAGAGTCCAAATATGATCACGATCAAGCGTCATCGGGAGCATCGGTAGGAAAAAAATACAGTAGATAAGATGTGCTGTTCCACTGCAGGAACTTTTTAAAAAAAGATTTCGAATACAGTTTGCTACAGTTCAGTTCATTTTCTTAAACCACTTATCCTAATTAGCATCGGGTAGGGGTGCCGGAGCCCATCCCAGCTCTTCATCGGGCACAAGGAACACGGTAAAACCATCGCAGGTACCTACAGGACAATTCAGCATCTCCGATTAACCTGTTGGCATGTCTTCGGACTGTGGGAGGAAACCGGAGTACCCAAAGCTGGGAGAGAACATGCTAACTCTTCACAGAGAGAATGTAGATCGCCCCACCCGAGGATCGAACCCAGGACCTTCTCACTGTATGGTGACAGTGCTACCCACTACGCCAAGCTTTATTCATATAAGAAGGTTTTGATGCAATGTTCGAGCTTATTATATTCACACTGTAGCCCTCGTGCTATACGTGACAGTTCAAATCAGCCAAGAATGAAATTTAGTACAGAAAAAAGTACTGAACAAGAAATCTGAAGGTTACTGGTTCAAGCCCCCACACTGCCAGGTAGTCACGGTTGCGCCCTCAGTCGCTTAAGACACTAAACTGTCAAATATAGTCACAATCTTTCCAACAGTAGTTCAGCCCAGACACAATCTTTAAAACAGATCTGGGTTATTAATTTGGCATGTACACTGGATGCAATTTCCGATGCAACTCCCCTATTTATCCGGGCTTAGGACCGGCACAAAAATGAACTTGTGCATTCTAGTGTCTAGAGCGGTCCCAATGCGAGTTTCAACCCCCCCCACCAGCGCTATTAGCAAACCGGGCATCTATATACAGACTCGATAGCCCCGACACAGCATCATGTCCAGTGATTCTGTAGACCCTGACCAGGACAGAGCAGCGATGAAACACAAACCTACTTCGATATATAACACCCATAAGGGCAGCTGTTGCCTCGTCATCATGGTACTGGTCTGCTAAAGTCACTGATCGGGTCTCTCAGCTCTCAACTGATCAGACTGATCACGGGACCCTATGCCACTTAGAGAAGCTCCGTTAGATCCTTAATATAAAATGAAATAGCTAGCCATGCTCAGACACGTTTCAGACCGCTCTGCCGTTCACGCTAGCTTTAAACGAAGCACCCCATCGCTGAATCATCACACAGTCACCCCAAACCATGATGGATCTCACCTACGTATCTTTCCCCAGCACACCCCGACACACCGTCATCCTGAAAAATGGACCAGTTCATCATCACGCGGGTTCGTCCCCGAGGACATCGTTCAGCGAAACGCAGCCATCGCATCCTCGCATTAACTGATTCATCCAAATCTGATTCATTTGCATCCGAATCCCACGTAACGTATTAATCTTCTGCCGTCCTGTAAGGCTCGCCTGCAATCTCATGATCATTTCTCAACCACACCCGCCTCGGCCCTCCAGGGTGAAGCCAAAGTAGCCGTACGTAGTGCTGTCGCATCGCAGCGAGAAGGTCTTGGGTTCGGCCTGTGGGTGAGGACGTCACGGGTCCTTTCTGCGTAGGGTTCGCATATTGCACGGAGCAGATGCTCGGATTTCCTCGTACAGTCCAAAAACAAGCAGTGAATTTAATATAAAATTTACTGTGAATTTGGAAACATGACGTTAATCTACCAATAAACAAACAAGTACAGGAGATTTTACATTATTAACTAACTAGGGTTGGGCGGTATGACGGCGGTATGGCGGCGGTATGGCGGCGGCTGTGCACATCAATAATCTTGCATTGCATTGCATATTTCGGGCTCGTTTCAAGCACTACAATACAATGGCCTGCGCATCCTAGCGCCTACGTACCTACAGGACAATCAGTCTTTAATTAACAGCACCTACGAACGGCATTCTGTAATTTAATTAAAAATTCACATTCGTTTCATTAATACTTCACATCCGAATCGATTCTTTTCACCCTCGAGGTCTACGTGACCCTGACGAACGGCGGAGAAATGCAGAAATGGACAAAGTCCTGGAGAACATCTTATGAATGACGCAGAACGGTGGTTCGATATGAAACCCCTTGAGACCCTGGTACACGGAACTGAAAAGATATCTGGTTTCTACGGTGATGCCGAAGAATCGCTAATGGATCATCAAGATGGCTCACTCGCTATTTATTTGGTGGAAGAAAAGAAGATATATTCTTCTCAGAACCTTCAAATCCATTTATGATGAATCTTTTTACTACGCATTTGGAACCGGAGATAAATAAGGTGTTTTCATTTTGTCTTTTGAGCTTAATGTGACGTCCGTTCATGTTTCATGCTGCATCGTACCAATGAAAGTAGGACTTGAAAATTCACGAATGGCTCAAGATGGTTTGGCGTGGAGCAGTGGTTCTCAAAGGAGGATCCAGGGCCTGGTGTTTGGGAAGCTATTATAAATAGCTTAATAATAGTGAAATATAAACATGATATGTATGAGACATTGATGTTTTAATTTGTATAAAGGTTTAATGTATAGGTTTTCAAACACAGCTGTGATTGCGTAACAATATTCGATTATAAATAGATTATTAGATCAATACATTAGTACTTTTTAACAAAAATCACATTATAAAGCACATTTAGAGGCAGCCGTGGCTCGGTGCTTAGAGACCTGGGTTCGATTCGTGCTCCCCAAGCACTGTGGCTAGGCCTGCCCACCGCTCCGGGCACACGAGTGCTCACTGCCCCCTAGTGTTTACTAGTGTGTACAGTATATGTGTGTTTCACTGCACAGATTGGGTTAAAATGCAGAGGACGAGTATTCTAAATCCTAAAAATTAAAACTTCGGCTAATGTCTCCTCTTGTGGACAAACTTCCACTTGCTTGATGTTATTTACAGTGGGTTACCAACCGGATCCAAAAGCTACTTCACATAGAAACGTGCAAAATGTTGCCTGGCTATTTAAAATCCTTGTAGCCTAGTGGTCAATGTACTGGACTAGTAATCAAGGTACTTGTACCAAGACCTTGGTATGCAATTGTTATGCTAATGGACTTGTAGTTCCGTAATTGTCCACTAGTCGACACATGTCTCTCTGCTTACATGAGCGACTGGGGTTCTGTACAGTAGTACAGTAGCAGTGGCGATTTCTCTAAGACTGTAAAAGAAGCTCAGCTTGCCCTAAAATGGCCAAAAATTAATAGTTGCCCGTAGAAGCTGAGCGTCTATTCGCTTCGACTGGACTTCGAAACTCGCCGGTCATTAAATAAAGGCCACGATTCTGTCCAGAACCCGGATTCTGAGCATCTCTGGGGGTTAATGGAGCTGGTGGGTGGGTCTGTACGCTGAGCTTCTACAAGATGATTGGAGGATCAGTCGAAAAGCTGAATCCCATTTTGATTAGCAGAATTTCTGTATGGATAAATGTATTGATGTAAGCCGATGAGCTTTCCCTCTTTGAAAGACCTGCCACTGTACAGTAGTACAGTGCACATTTTTATATTTATCTTTATTCTTTAGAGATTTATTTCCCCTTTTAATCCATCAAATAAAAGTTCCACTGTATTGATTTCTTTATTTCTTGATGGATTGGTTGATTGATCACACACCATGGGAGTCACCTTGAAACTTTTGAGAGCCACTGCTGTATAGTATGAAAAGTAGATGCTATAGAGCGACGCCATCAAGCAGTCAGATTTCCGTAATGCTGAATGTACGCTGTTTTAAATAGATTATACATTTACTGTATATGTTATGAAAGAAAATATTAAAAGGAAGCTTTGAAATAAGTCTTCTGTTCTGATACATTATGTCTTATCCTTGACAAACACTGTACTTAAATCTCCCAGTGGGATCTCCCGGGGTGCTCTGGATTCCTTCATCAACCCACAGCAACCCTGACCAGGATGAAGCAGAGAAATGAACTCGTGAAGTATTTAAATGATGGTTTAATCGTAAACGTTGATGAACGTTGTGAAGAAAACGTAAAGTGTGAAACATACTAGCACACCATAGCTGACACCTCGAACTCGGCGTTTCGAATCTCGGTTCTGCTACCAGCAGCAATAATTGGCTTGTTGTTCATTAGGAAGTGATTCCTCATGACCGATGCTAGCTGGCCGACGGGTCTTCACAGGAGTCCAGGAGTTTAGGGTCGAAGAGATTCAAAGGGGTAGCGCATGTGAGTCCTGGGTGTTGTGGGGGTTCGACACGGCTCTACTCCGTCAAATTGAATTAAAGAGGAGAACCGAGTGCAATGAAGTACATTGAGAGAAAAAGCAAAATTAAGACGACACCTCAATCGTTCATGTGATCTGAAATCAAGCTCTTCAAGCCCCAGATATGATCAGATGTTGTTCGGCCTAACGTTTGACATATTTCTACTGAATTACCCGCCTGGTGCCTGATAAGCTGCTATTTGTTGATTGAACCATAGCAGATTTAGCCAGACGTAAATAGCAATTTGATTCTTTCGTGGATTATAATTTGACCCGCCGGCCAGAATCCACAGTTTGTTCAGACCTCCATATTGACGGCTGTATCACAATATAGGTCATACATTTCTCTCTTTTGTGGTCTCTCATGCCATCAAAAGCTGGACAGGGCAGAGATGAAGATGATGTGATTATGATTGGAAAAGACCGGATACCAGATTAGGAAAGAAGTTGGTAGAGGGAGGTGCAGGTAGGATGTTCCAGAGACGAGGTTAGAGAGGCGAGATCAAAAGGAGAAATGGTGAAGGAGGGCATGTGTGTGTTTGGGGTAAGATGATCTGCCCACACTGAAATGTAATACATGTTAAGTCACATGTTAGTACTGGTTTTTCCACATATGTTACCTAGAAGGCGATTTATTAATATAACAAGTATGGATGTATGGTTAGGGTACTGGACTACTAATCCGAAGGACACCAGTTCAAACCTCAGCTCTGCTAGGTTGCTGCTGTTGGGTCCCTGATCAAGGCCCTCATTGCTCAGACTGTATACTGTAACTGTGCTGTAAGTCGCTTTGGATAAAGGTTTCTGCTACATGCTAAAAATGTAAATGTTTGTCCCTGTACTAAGTATATCTGTAGGATTTATTGGGTTGGGTTCCTGGATGCCACCCTAGTTACTACGACGCACACGCCAGTGCATTGTAGTGCCGGTCCCAATCCTAAATAAATAAGGAAGACTTTGCCAAATCAATAATGTGGATCAGATCCAATGTGGCGACTCCTAACGAGAGAGACCGAAAGATTGTTTTATCGATATTTGTTCAATATTTATATGTTGTCGGTGTCTGATGAAGAACACGTATCTCCAAAAACCCTTTTCAGCTATGTTTCAGCAAAACATAATGTTACGTAGCTAGTTTTTAGTAAGTTTGTTGGCAATTACTGATAGAAGTCAGCACCAAAGACACACCAGTTAATTGTCTTTAATCCCTTATCCTAATTAGGGTCGGGGATGGGTGCTGGAGCCTATCCCAGCTCTT
>JAYDZG010000023.1:8758304-8769694 GCA_034509265.1 Microcambeva bendego
GAAACGGGTTTTGCTCAAGAATATCCCTGTATTTAGCACCATCCATCTTCCCCTCGACTCGGACCAGTTTCCCAGTCCCTTCTGCTGAAAAACATCCCCACAGCATGATGCAGACTCAGATAATAACTAAAATGGAAATAATTAATTATTTCTTGGGCGGTTCAGCAATTAGTATCTAGACATTCCATAGTAGCTAACATTTCATTTCTGGAACCAACTAAACCCGCTTATCATAAGTAATAGAGACGCTATTGGTATGTGAAGACTAAGGTATGTTTTATTATAAAGAGTTTCACCTTCTTATTGGAACATGATGCAAAATATCCCCATCATTTTTACAAACAAATAAGATTACTCACAAGCTGACTGAAAATTAATTAAATATAATTTTGAATTGTTCAGTTTATGTCCAGAGTAATCGCTGTGTGCAGCACGGACAACTAGACTGGCTGTGAGGGACTGAGTAAGGTCCTGTCAGGTTGTTACAGGTATCTAGAGCCATGCAGACTGCAGTGCATCCCACAACTGCTGGAGGGGAATCAAATGCCCAAGGTTGTACTTTGTAAGTCTCGAACATCGTCTTGCTGGAAGATCATATCTGACCCAGGCAAGACAATAAGAATGTATAGGTGCATGTGATCTGGAAGGATGGATTTTTAATGATATATACTCACCAAGCCAATTCATGATACCTGACTTGGTTGTGATAATGTTACTCAACATTATCAAGTATAAATGCATGAAAACGTTGATGTATTACCCTGTAAAGACCCATGGCTTTTCTCCCAAAAGAAATGAAGTCAAGTGCCATCTGTTGGAAAATATTTTTCTTTCTTTGCTGTCACATACCTCCTCTCTGAAAAATATAAATATATTCCTTTAAAATCTTCAGAGGCACTGCAGTAACTCACCCAGTCTAGGAGGTCAATTCATAACGGAGCCTAGTCCCTTCATTCCTATTTATATTTTTGGCTGATTTCTGTAGGTAAGCATGAAAATATTATTGGATGGATAAAGAGATGTAATGATTCAATAAGAATAAATTCACTTGGGGACACAAACAAATCAATGATTCTTGTAAGATGAATCGATATTCACTTTAAACAGCAGTGTGTATATGTTTTTTTTTTTTTTTTTTAATAATAACAATATAATCACAAATACTTTCTTTTACTTATTTATTTCTTACATGAAATGGTAAAAGGAAACGTTGTAAACGGAACAAATAATTTGTCTTTTATATTAATTTTTGTTTAAAAACGTATCGTGGATCGTTTTGCATTGTGGAAAATCATCAGTACCAAAATGCAATACTTTTGCTACCATGTGCTGCTTTGGTAAAAGCTCTAAACATGTCATAGCTCCAGTGGCCTGTCAATTTCTTTTTCAGTCAACACTAGCCAATCCTAGGCCAATAATCAAGGACAGTCGATGTCCTAATTCATATGTGCCCAGTAGCTTTAACGTAGCAGACCCAGACTGTCTATGTTGTCAGTGTTGGTGTTCAATCAAGTTAAAGGTATTGTATTTATATTGACAAACTATTGGTATTCTACCTGGACTGCGTTTTACGTCCTCCTGTACTCACCCCCGAGAACAAGGCTGTTACAAATCCTAGATGCCTTATAATCCTCCTGCTAAGTCGCTTTTAAATATAAACGATGTATTCAGCATAGGACAAGTTAGCGTCACATGCTTACTCATTCAGGTGGAACAAGAAAAAAAGAGTTGTTTTAACATGAAAATAAATGATTGTTTAATGTGTATAAAGATGTACGGTTTGTTTTCAGAATTTTGGTATCGACTTGGCACCGAAGTATCGATATCTCTAGTAATGACACAAGCAGTTGCATTTCATAGATCAGGACTTTTTTAATAAGCAGATCTCTGTGCCGGATCTGTAAATTTTCTGTCCCATTAATTAGGTTAAACATAACATATGGATGTGTAAATGGCAGATTTGTCTTTTTTTAAAAAGCTTTTATGGTGATGGGACTGACGCCTTAACTACTAAATCAGCGTGTAGTAGATGACACACTGTGAATCTGTTATGTTTTCTTCTCATTCTTTCTCTGCAGAATGTCATGGAACAGTTCAACCCGGGTCTGCGCAACCTGGTTAACCTCGGAAAGAGCTACGAGAAGGCCGTCATGGGTAAGCGTGAGTCTCGGGGGTCATTCGGCTTGAATAAGCACGCTCTGTGGCAGCGCTTCCCAACTGTCTTGCACTATGGGCCGGTTCATACAAGATATTTCACAGACTGGTGGGAGTGGGAGGTTTTAAAATAGGAGAGAATGGTTTGTAGAAGTTGAAATCGGTGGGAAGCCTGAGCTTTTTCAATGCATTGAGGCACTGCTCCCACCTAGTGGTGATATTACCACCCCGAGAACTTTTACAATTAAACGGTGCTTGTGCAGATTTCTGATTATTTATTCATCCTGTTTGACGAAGTAATGAATGACACAAGGGGAGCAGCGGGATTATCCACTAGCACACCAGCACTAATATTCCAACTGCTAATTTAATTGCCACAAGTGGATTAGCTTCACTAAATTGGAAGGAAAAGCTAGCTTTATTAAACATTACAACACAATTCTTATGAAATAAAATTGTACTACAAATCTTTTATTCTTTGCTTTGATCCTTTTTAAAACAATTTCATGGTTTAAAATGATGCCCGTTGCACAGGTTATATATTTTATAAAACTACACGTTTTCAAGCTCTGTGTCTGAACTGGTTTTGCAGTGCGTCGTGTGAAAGGTATAAACAAGGTGAGCTGAAAGCATATCTCACTCTTATCGCCTGAATCCCAGCTACAGTACAGGTCTAACATGAATGCTTGGGTGCTGCCAGGCTTTTTGATATGCCACTCATCAGGTCCTACTAAATTCACAACTGTTGTGTTTTTATGATTTTTGAAAAGTGCTACATTTCACTCTAGTCCTTCAATTGAAAACAAGCATAAATACAATACACAGCACAGCCTGCCTTATTAGGAGACGGTATGATTTGACACACCCCTCAGTGCATTAGAGCTGGGCGATAAAACAAGGTTGAATTCTTTCAAGATAAACTTTTCCTTGAAGTGAATCGAAGCACAGAGAAAGTAAATGAAACGGCGTTCAAGTGTCGTTAACCAGAGCAGTAGTGCCGTTAATCGATCGTCAACTATGATATGAACTTATGAATGTAATTGTAAAGCTGTGTAAGGATCATCATTTAAATCCAGGGTGCCGTCACTTATCACTCATGTTCTCTTGTGTAATTTGCATACTATGTTGCATGTATATTAGGGATGTAACGATTCAGAAACAATCTCTATGATCAGTTCATTTGGGGAATCGATTCATAACGGCATTTTTTTCTAGATTGAATGGATAGTCACTTTAAATAGCCGGAACCGGCGGTGCTGCATTTATTAACAAGTAATTTGTCTTCAATTTCATGTTATTTTAAAAAGAAACAGAGAAAAAATAATATCGTTATTCGATCACTATGTGCGCGCTCCCGAGAAGGACGCTGTTTGAAATTCTAGATTCCTTGTAATCCGACTTACTAAATCAGCTTCAAACATATGCGCTATATTTAGAGTAGCGTTTGCAAAGGACATAACAAAAAAGAGCCGTAAGGTGAAAAAAGAGTTGTTTGCACATGTTAATAAATTGTTTTTGCCGTTTAATTTGTATAAAGGGGGAAATGTGTAATATGGGCTTGTCCGTAAAGTTTATGTGCTTTTTGTAGATGTTATCCGACATTCTAATGCTTCTAATGTTTTGAATGGCATGATGCTAATGCTAGTGAAACGCAAAGTCATCCCTGTCTGGATAGCGCGTTTGAATAACCTGACTTATAAAGTGATGCCTGTCTAGTTAAACAGCAAGGGAGTGAGGCAGCTCACTACGTTTTCAAACTCACCCATAGCCAGTCAGACCATGAGGCAGCTCAGTACATTTTTCAACACACCCTATGTCCATGTCTTCGTTTGGAACCCAGCCTCCAACCCTGATCAGGATACCGAAGTTGTTGGAAAAATGGAAATACACACAATTGAAATGAAAGGATAAGGTTATTATTTATTCTGTGTTTGCTCTCTTATAGCTATGACCCTGGCTGGAAAGATGTACTTTGATGCCGTTTCTAAGATCGGAGAGAATGCTGCCGTGTCTCCGGTGTCTAGAGAATTAGGTGAGCAGCAGTTTTTTTAAGTGCTTAAATGACCATTTCTACATCCACTTTAAACACTGAGATGAAAAAAATGGAGAAATTATATCAAAAGCTGAGCCATTCATTTCTCCTTGTTGCTGATCGACTGCTGCTCCAGCCGATGCAGCCCAGCATCATAACAGAGCTTAAAGGGGCATATTTGGAGTTTATGGAGCATTTATCTGACTGTAACCCCCGACTGTACATCATATCGATTTTAGGTATATGAACAATGATCGGTTTTTGTTTATTGAACAAGCCAGAGAACCCACTCTCATGCGCCTTCATCAGGACGGGAAATCTACTCCAATAGAGCGAAAGCATAACACATCTGGGTACAAATTGGATGCTATAAAAGTCGTGAAAAATTCTAATTAAGAAATCTTGAAGCTGTTTTCAAAACCGGACGTATGGGTGGAGGCACACATTCAGGTCTTAAATCCTGGAAATTTCAAACCAAATGGAATTAAAATACAGCACTGAATGCCTTCAATATTGCTTTGAACCTTCCTTTCAACACCTTATGGCGTCATATTAGAAAAGCCAATACCAAAGTCCTCCTGGAGCAGCGCAGTAACGTTAAACCAATCCTAGAACATGCTAGCAAGGGACAGGGCTTGGAATTATTATTTATATATGTCGCGATATCTAGTTAGATTTCTCAGATACTATTTTAGTTCTTTTGGAGTTCAAGTAGGGCCATGAGATCTATTATATTTGTTTACGGGACAACTAAGCTGTGAATTAGGCAAATGAGTTACTTCTAGGTATTTGTTGGAAAATGAGAGACGGGTTGGTAATTTAAATACATTGAACGACATTAAACACACTGTGGCCAAAGGTAATTGTACATAGTGTGTTCCATTAAAAAAAATTATATCAAATAAATTGACACATATGTGAGGGCTAAAGACAGCCACTCTTCTCTGATGGCTTCTTATAAGGCTTTGAAGCATGTCTGTGGGAACTTGTGACCATTAAGTCAATGAGCATTTGAATGGCTCAGGACTGATATCGATGTTCCAGAGAGTCTTTACAGACATTGCTTTTGAGCACACGGGTGCAGTCATGGCTCTGTGCTGTCAACTTCGTCAGTCGGAATGTTTATTTATTCAAATCAAAGTGACTAACGCTGTTCCCGTTGATTTGAATGACACGATGCTAATGCTAATGAAACAAGATGTAATTGCTACCTAGATAGACCGTTCAAATAACTTGAATTATAAAGCAATGATTTAATAGAACACTTACTAGAACCGAATGGTTTTCTTAACTTTGGTATCGACTTGGTATTGAAGTATCGGTTCTTGTGACATATCTAATATAAACACTAGGCTAGGACAGAACCCAAGTTGCCAAAGCTGCACAACCAATATTAAAACGATGGGATGTTCTGCGTGGTTGAGCTTTTTTTTCTGCTACTTTCTCTTTTAACTTCTGATTCAGTCTAGTCTGTTCTCTCTTTGTGGCCTCACATAAGGAACAACAACTTACACAAAGCCAAACAAAGAGCTGTTCCTGTGTGTGTGGCCAGACATCCCCAGTATTTTAGATGTCACTCAGCACATCGCTTAGTGAGATTACCGTTTAGATTCTTAGTTTTCTTCCATTGTGAAATCAGAGCTACCATCTCGCGTCAGAGAGATTTACCCCTCTCCTCATTATTGCTTTTTTTTGCATGATCTTTATAAATAGTACAATGTAACGAAACTGTAATACAGTTAAGGAATATATTTATTATATTCATAAATATATTTAGGGAAATAACAGCAGTTAAGATTTGGCAGTTTAATACCAGACGACCTTCTTAATCCTGATGCAACTCTTCTTTTTAACTGGATATAAGACTTGCAAGTGAGAAGTGCGCCTCCTAATAACTATGCTGTTTGCCCACTAAGCCTGGTTCTTTCTGTGAGGAGTTTGCATATTATAGTTAAGATGATGTTTTACCATGGAATCACTCGATAAGTCACTTTGGATGCTAAATGGAATCCATGGAATGTTGGAGTGAACCAAGTCGTTTTAGACCTCGACAGCTTTGATATTTTGACCAACTGATTTCTAATTAAATTGCTGTACAATTGCAAGGACTTCTATTTGTGCAGTTAACCAGTAAACCCAATGCTATGGCAATGAAAAATGTTACATTTCCTTACACAAACATTCATTTTTTGTCATTACTAATGTCTGATTGGCTACTAGGGATGGCACAATACCAGCAATTTATAAGCCAGTAACAATACCATGACTAAGAAAAAAAATAAATTACAGAATGATTGTATGTCACCATAAATGCTCTTATTTAAAGTATTTTTCCAGCAAAAAAAAGTGCAATTTAGTTCATACCTTGTTTTTATAAATACTACGTGTTTTAATACTGCCTTCCTTAGTCAGGTCCCATAGCAGTACAGGAAGTACACAACTGGTTATTTCGATTCGACTAGATATCCAAAATCTAGTAAAATAGAATGTCAAACCGGGCATTGGATAAGCAATAACGTTTCCCTGGAATCAGATTTTGTTCTTTGGTATTCTGACACTCCAAAATCAGTCCCATTTCTCCGGCAAAACAATTAGAGTATCAGTTTCTTCAACACAGTAACACAGTTTAGGCCAGATCAGATAACACCGACATCTCTGGAATGTAATCAGAAGTCCTGGGTGGGATGTCAGCATGTCATTTCTATGGCCTTCGGGCTTCTGCCTGTCCCTTGTGGAGGGAATTAGTTTTCACTGAGTCTTTGTGTATCACACATTCAGTTACCTTCTTCAGGATAAATCGTTCAGATACGCTCCAAAATATGAGCGGTGTCACCTCATTGAGATGAGTTCCACCAATGCATGCAACAAGGCCAGGGGGGCTACTCTTACATAGTAGTCACCTATTCGTCGAAAAACGAATATATATATTTTTTTTACTAAACTATCGTACTCAAGTAAAAATACTAATACTTAAACGAAATAGTTACTACACTAAAAAACTACTCAAATAAAATAACCGTTAGTTGGTTACTTTTTTAACGAGGTGTCGCAGGTTTTTTTTTTTTTATCCAATTTACTTTATTATTATTTTTATTTTATAATTTTACATTTTCAAGCTGTCGCTTATCACATTAATTAACACGATTAATGTGTTATTTTTTTAAATAATATTTTTTTATTGCTTTTTTAACAAAACAGAACACATAGACATTATACAAAAATACACATACACTGACAGGCTCTGTCCCAAATCAGCTGCAATCTAACACGCAGTGACGCCAGTGAATAGAACACAGCAGTGGGGTGATGTGGCAGTTTTTAGGATGGTTTAAAACCACTCCTGCTACTGCATTTTGAGTGTTGCCTGGGTTTTAACAGCTGACATGGGGGCACCTGCCAGCAGGAAGTTCCAGACTAGAGATCCAGTGACCGGACCAGAATCTGAACAGCATTTGTTGTTGGTGTGAAGGAGGAAACTTCTTGACTAATCAGCCTGACTAATCAGATTTCAGTAACAATCTGCTCACCATATAACATGGACTTTGTGTCATGTCATCTGATTTGGACTTGGGCTTTAATATCAATATCGGACAATTTTGGCACCTAGTAGCCCAGATACTCACTTCATTCCATCCCAGTATCTCAACAGAGTATATAAATGTTACATAACGCCCCACTTAAGTCATAAAACCCGATAACTAATGTTCTTTCTTTACATGAGTCACGTTTCAGTAGCATACTGATAGCACAGTTTCCACACAGCACCAATGTCCCACCAAAGCATTGCCTGTATGCTTTGTCTGCATGTTATTCAGACACTACTTGGACAGTTATCACGAGCTGAGGTGGCACAGCAGCCTTCTCCGAGTAGCGATAGCGGTTACACAATGAACATGTTAAATCGAATTTGCACCTTTGCAACTTTCTATTTAAAAACCAGTGATACATTTGAAAAGAACTCATAGTTCATTTTTCCGCATTTGTTCACAATGTTTGTAATCTGTGAGAAAAGTTTAAAAGTTGTTCCACACGGATTGCCTTAGTTGCTAATTTAACCGTTGTCTGTACACGGAAGGAGATGTTAGCTGACATGCTTGCACGTTAGCTTGGTAAGCGAAACCCGATGTAACTTGTAACTAATAAATGAATGACTGATGAGAGGTAAAAGTTTAAAGTTAATGTGAGGAGGTTGTGCTAACACATTATTTAAAGTGAAAGTTGTATGTGAGCTATTCCTGCAAAGGAAATAGATCATCAAGATTTCCATTTTAATTATTGCTATAGCGTTTGTTACAAATGTTGATGTACAGTTTGAGTCCTTTGGAAACTTATTTAAAAGTAACCATTGTTTGCACAATTTAATAATTATGCATTTGCAAAAAATAAACTTTTAAAAAATAAACTGTATACATAAACGTAACCGACAATCGTTAATCATTAGCAAATAATCTATATATATATTTTTTTTGCAATATCGCCCAGTCCTACATGAAACACTTTTTTTTCTTTGATAAAATCTGCCCTGGTTGTCAGATAAAACAGATCTAATTTCACTGCAGTGCCATGTATGACGATTCATCGTTAGCTGCTGAAAAAAAAAATTGAGATGCGTCAGACATGTGGTATATGCCGTCTTCTGAATAATTATTTGCATGCAATTTCCCTGTGGTCATAAAACCTCATGCCATGTTTTTATAAACTGACAGAAGCCTGGTGAGCTCGATTCCATTTCCTCTTGTAAAAAATCCAACCTAAATTTGAAATACGTTCACCTTTGCAGATCATGGTCAACATTATTGATGCTTGCTTGGTTTTTACTCCCTTCCTTCTTCAAGCCTCAATATTTTTCATGGCTTGGGACAGGCACTACGATGCACTGGGTTCACATTCTAGTGAAATTGGGCCTATGTCACAGTCTGTGTTTTAATTCATCCCTAAAGTGTTTGTCTGAGTTCAATTTCGAGATGCAGCTATCAATTATTTTTGTAGTCGAGTATTCTATCGATTACTACTTGCATGTAGCACAGAGAGAATATTCAAATCTACTTTAAAAATTTATAAAGGTAGCCTAAAACTGGCAATAATAATAATATGCAATAATACTCAGTTCTGCCCTAGTTAAAATCGGGGCTCGGTCCAGGCCTGGCTCACAGTCCAAGTTCCGATTTTTCCTGAAGGTGTTCATCATGTACGGTTCAGCACTGCTACAATGGATTCATACCCAAGAAGAAGAAGGCCATAGGAAGTGAACATAATAATTTAACGGTCTTTATGCCTGAGTCATCCATTTAGAACGATGATGACGCACTTGGGTGTAAGTGGTTAATTTTCACTAGCAGGGTGTGGGAACTTCAGTAGTTGCCGGGAGACTTTCTTGAGTCAGAAACGTAAACAAATAAAGCAAGAGAGGAACTTGAACAAGGTGGGGTGTTGGTTGTTAACTGTGTGTGACTGGATACAATCTGGAACAGCATGGCTCCGGGTAATTGCTCTAGGGAAGCAAAGATACAGGGAATTTAAAAAAATGTCAGGCAGGGTCACAGTAGAACTTTCTACATGTTTCATTTTCCCAAACATATTTTGGTGGGCTATAAGATACACTGGATTTTACATTCTTTTAATCTTTTGGGTTCTTTGTAACCGACACCTTCATGAAGCGAGATATTCTTAATAGCATTTGTTCGATTACCCATCCACTAAATGATAAAATTAGTCAGCAATTAATAACCAATGTTAGTTTATTGTAATTGTGTAAAAACTGCTCGGTTTGCTCTGGTGGCTTAGCGGTAACTGCAATCAGGTGTTTGCATCTACATATAGGCATAATTGGATATGTCTGATACCTCCACCGCCTTGATAGCTATAGTGGTAAATAATGTATTCTAGGCCTGTTAGCAAAACACAAAGCAGGAGAACAAACAACAGCCTGTAAAACTTCCTATATCAGATGCCAAACCACAAATATGTGCGTACATTCATAATTTGTGGCGAAGAGAATGGAAGATTCTCTTTGTTGTCCTCTAGCATGTGCTATAGGAGTATCAGGGTCTGTACTTCCAGACTCCTGAAGAGCTTTTATCCCTCCACCCAAAAAATATAACATTCTAAAAGCTCTGCACCATAATACAATTCATGTGCAATTCATAGGGACTGTGCAATACCTTTTTAGTGTGAATCTTTTTTAACTACACTGTATTTTTTTTGTAAATAATAATAAATGTGCAATTCTTCCTAGATGTTTGTCTTTAGTATGCGTCTCTCTCTCTCTCTCTCTCCCTCTCTCTCTTTCTGTGTGTGTGTGTGTGTGTGTGTGTGTGTGTGATGCTCAGAAGGTTTGTCGTGCACTTGTGCAATGACAATAAAGGCATTTTATTTTATTCTAAAGATGTTAGGTTCTCCCAACACCTTCCCCATAAATCAACCATTTGCCAGTTTGTCATTTTAATTTGTAGTTCATGATGTAGAAAAGTAAAAATGTAGGGGAAAAGGATATGAGAGATGTCACAAGGACACATGTCTGCGTGGGTTTCATTCGGCTGCACCGGTTTCCTCATGCAGTCCAAAAACATGTGTTATGAACTGGAGATCCAAAACTGTTTGTACTATTGAAACTTAATTTGTAACTAGCATGTCTGTCATGAATGTAACCAAAAAAATCTTAATAAACAACAAGAAATCATTAGTCGGATAATAGGAAATAGATACATGCCCTCTGGTCACTCCTTGGTCCAGCAGTAAAACTGTTATGCTGGAAATGCTGGGAAAGCAAATTTGAATGTTTCCTTGTATGAAAAGATAAAAATGTTTGATAAAATTTAGCCATAATGTCTGAGTGTTAGCAGTTTTTCCTGCCTTGTTGTTGTTTCATTAGATAGTGTTTTTTTTTTCGATTTGGTTTGTTATTAACCTGGAAGTAAATTGTGCTGCATAGGGCTGAAACCATTCCTCGAGTAACTCGAATACTTTTTCGCATCGAAGTTGGCTAGTGCTGTGTCCCAAATCACACACTGAAACAGCACAGTACAATAAACATAATGTTCACTACACACTCAACGGAGCTGTTCGGGATTTAGAACACAGCCGAGACTTGATTGCACGGGCCACGAAGCGGTACAGAGATAAAATATCCAGGGAATAACAGAGTACATTTAATTAAGCATTTAGCAGACACTTTTATCCAAAGCAACTTATGTTTATGACTTGA
>JAYDZG010000023.1:8776388-8791732 GCA_034509265.1 Microcambeva bendego
ACACTTTTATCCAAAGCAACTTATGTTTATGACTTGACACGGGGTTAAGGGCCTTGCTCACGGGCCCAACAGTAGCAACTTTCCAGTGATGATGCTTGAACCAGTGACCTTCAGGTACCATAACAACTAAGCCATCACTGCCCATCAGTAGACTGAGAAAAAGACAAAAGTTTTTAGATCATTATAACTAGAAAGAAGCGAATTTGCGTGGTGGTGGTTATTTATTATTTAATTTTTTTTTCTCATTGCAACCAGCACATGCTATTTGGAAGAAACACACACATGTCAAATCTACCTCATCTGATCGATTCAATCCTGATTCCTCATATAACTTTTTTTTTTGCATCCTACAAAACATTAACACTTTCTGTTCTGTGTAAACTGGGAGCTGAAAGTTTTAGTTCTGAAAGCCGCACAAACTAAAGGCAATATTTAGATATTTCTTCTTTGTATTATTATTCTTATTACTAGTGCCTGTTGTAGGTCACCTGTATACATTTGAAAAGTAATTTGAATAATTTTTCATGCATTTGTTTTTGTCATTTTAAAACTGTACCATGTGCGAGGAATCAAAATGTAAAAATTCTTTTAATCAACATCTTATTTTACCTTTAATGTATTTCTTTTTGCATGCTGGAAAAATACTCGATAGAATACTTTATTACAAAAACAATCGATAGCTACAGCCTTAGTGCTGCATATTTGATTTGATTTTAAGATAGGTTTCATGTTCCTGCAAACTTTATTAAGGTCTACCGTTAACATTGAAAAAATAGGGAAATATTTACAACCTCTGTGTACTTACTGAAACCTATGTGTTTGTTTCAAACCCAGAAATGGGCCCACAATAAAGAATAGGTTTTATTTTAGCTCCTAGTGGATTCTCTTTAACAACAATATGACCTGCATTGGTGCCCACACCCTGCCGGTGTCATTTGTATAGCATTAAAAGGAGCGGTAGCCACTGTCGCCACACATACGATCATGTGAAAATACACCCTTCCTCCCTTCCTCTGTCTCTCGCTCTCTCTGCGCTCCTTTATGCCACAAAGGAAGCCAGTACCAGGTTGTTCTGGTGACCTTTAGTCCGCAGTGTTGTTTGAACGCCACTGAACAGCGCTGGTCGTTGGACGGCAGTCAAAACACACCCAGCAGGGATGAGCCAATCTGATAAAACAGCTGTGTTTACCTCGAGCGTAGGGTTGTACTTCAGAAACTCACCATGGTCCTTAATAGGCTCGGCCTTTTTTTTGTAATGGATACACTTTAAAGAACCCACATTAAATTCTGAGTGTACATTTAACATTCGGTACAGCTTAAGGTTAAGTGACTAACACTGTCGTATCACAACAAGAAGGTCCTAGGTTCGATCCCCAGGCCGGGCAGTCCGGGTCCTTTCTGTGTGGAGGTTGCATGTTCTCGCCGTGTCTGCGTGGGTTTACTAAAAACATAGAATTAATAATATTTGGAACAGATTGGGCAACTATGAAAAACCTTCCTGTGCAACAAACTGTAGTCACTCCGCAGTAAGTTTCTTGTGCTTGTTTTCGATTCTGATTTAAAACTTTTGCACCACAAAGAATCAGATTTAATATGATTAAACAAGTTTATTTTTCAAATATAAATTCCAGTGGAGCTTGGAAGGAAAAAATGTGTGTGTTAAAGGGGGGCGTGAAACGGCAAAAAAAGTATGGGAACCACTGATTTAACTGATGAAGAATTTATTTAAAGCAAAATATAAAGTTTGGAATTGAATATTGTGTGTGTGTGTGTGTGTGTGTTTAGGGGATATTAAAATAAGGATATTATGTCAAATGAAATGTATGTTAACATTATGTTGGTATTATAAAAATATTATAATATCTGTATGCTAAACAACTGTGTATTTACAAAATGAGTCATGCCTAAATCCAGTTTTTGCGTTTACTTTGATCCACATGAGCGTCAGAAATGTCCCACACAGCCACAGAACAGAAGTCAGGCTGGATAATTAAAATAATAAGTAAGTGGGAAAATGGTGGGCCACTGTAGTGGCAAAGAACACAGCATTGCATCGTTGAGTACTCCATTAAAGTCTTTAATATCCTCGTCTGGTCAAAAGAATGTTTTATTTTCACCTCACGGTAGTATGTAGTGTGTTTATCATCATGTGTGTATGAGATATTACTACCAATCTGTGATTCATTTAAGGGAAATAGATATTCACGCTCTATATATTTTTTTTTACAAAAAAAAGTGATTTTATCGTTTCAATATATAAAAGATAATCCTAAAGAGAAATAATAAAAGGTAACTTGGTCAGAATTTGTTGTTTTAAAAGTCAGTTTCACTTGGTCAGTTTCACGTTGTTTTAAAAGAATCGTGATCGCACTATCGTGTAGAGTGTATTGTTACATCCCTACTGCCAAGTGTTACACTTCACATTTTCCATCTTCTAACTTTAGTTGACAAAACTCTCTCTATTTATCCGGGCCTTGGAACGACACTACAATGCACCGATTTATGCATCCTAGTGGCGTGGTACCTACAGCATGATTTATTGCATCACGTTAACCTTGCTGCATGTTTTGGGAGGAAACCAGAGCACCTGGCATTTGAACTGACAACTCTCACCCACATCAAGAACCGTACCCCAAGACGATTATACGAGGCACCTATAATGTTTTTGTCTTTGGTTTCGACCTTGGATTGCTTCAGTAGCACATAATAACAGGCAGGTCACAAATAGTGTAGTGGGTGGGTCCCTTCCATTTTATAAAAAAAAAAAAAAAAAAAAAAGTGTTACTGCAGGCGGCGTGCATGATTGCATTTTAATCCCCATTTGATTACAGTGGGTTAGAACATGCTGAGAGCATGACGGGTGTTGGATCTCTACTGGTTAGAGCTGCATATTAATTAAACTAGCCCGCTGTAGGGGCGAGTACTGGAAAACAAGAGCCTTCGGGAATTAATCATCAAGGGTGCGATTATGTTCTCGATGAATGCGCTGAATGCTGCAGCTCCATGTACCTACCTCTGTGTTGAAGTGAAGTAGAGGGAGATGCTCATTACTCTTGATTTCTCTCCACAGGAGTCGTGCTGATGGAGATCTCTGAAACCAACAGAAGGGTTCTACTAGAAATGGAGGAGAATGTGAGTCCTTTATTTTGGGGAAAAAATTGTTTTAACTGCATTAGTAGTAGTAGGGATAATCCACTAGTACACCAGCGTTCAAATTCTGATCTCACAAGTTCGAATCTCTGCTCTGCTACAGACAAAATTGTCTCTCAGTCTGCCGGATGGGCAAATACCGGACTAATAAGGTGGTGTCAACGCTATGTTAGAACCTTGATTGCTTACAAGCTTAGCCTAGTGGTTAAGATACTGATTCAGTAATCAAAAGGTCCCTGGTTCAAGCCCCTCCACTTCCAGGTTGCACCGTTGGGCCCTTAACCAAGGCCCTCGACCTGTCAATCCTCAAACAATATGCAGTTACAGTACTGTAAACGCTTTGAATTAAAGCGTCTGCTATATTAAGAAAATGTAAATGCTTGCCCAGGGCGCCTATACAGAAGTGGAGGAGCACAGGCGTGGCAAACGTATGCAAATTCATTTGAGGAGATTAGGAATGGATTGGCGTTCCTCTTTGGACAACATCAGGGTTCTCAGCAACTGATGGGCTACATTAAATTTGAATAGGTTGTTGTAATGGTTCGAGTAGTTACAGAGACAACTTATAATTTATTGCGCCTCCTGTGCCTTTAAGCAGGTACATGTTTACATTGTTTACAACAAACTTCAACCTTAGCTGAGAAGGCTTTTACTTTTTAGTGGCAGAAGAATGTGGGTTTGTTCTCTTGCAATGCAATTATATATTCTCAGTAGTTTAGCGAGTATGTTTCAGTGTCTCACTTATAACTTTACCATAATTAAATACACTCGTAACTATAACATGCTCATTAGCCCTATTTTACTTTTGGTTACATTGCTTTTTGTACTATGTAACATTTGACTACAGTTTTGTGTATGCACTCTAATAAGTTTAAGTTTGTATTTTGTAGTTTCACTTTATTCTGATGCACATGGTGTCCAGTTGGGAAGCAAAAAACACTTTTAAATATATCACTAGATGATATTTCAAATTATTTACAAATAATCTCGGGTATGGCGCTCCGGTAAAAATAAGCTTTACTGAAGACCACCAAGACTGTGTTTAATTCACGATCATCACGCCTCAAAATCTAATATAAACTGCAGATGGTCTACAACATAGTTATTCTCATAAGTCCCTTGAATATTTTTGAATTTTAAATTGTAAGATTGTAGTGAGACTTTATGATAATTACCAAAATCTCAATTTATATCAACACAATGTAAACCAAATTCCAGACACTTACAGGTTAGGAAATAAGTGGATCTGCTTGGATTGTAAGCCTTAGCAGGACAGGTTGAAGCATGCCCCATGGTGCACCTGTGGCCGACTCTTGACGACTGCACTGTTCATCGCATTAATGCAACCCTGATGCATCCTGATAGCTCATCTGTCCTCAGCGTTAATTAATATTCCCCACAGATTTGCACAATGCAACAACCAGACTTAAGACCAATTATTAGCCATCTTTTACTTGGCAGTTTGGTTACAGTGCCTATAGAACAGGGTTATACCCTAATTATATATAAATTATAATTATATATAAAAAATCAAACTGAGGGCAGCTAAGGTCCTGGGTTTGATCCCCAGGTGGCCCAGTCCAGGTTTTTTCTGTGTGGAGTTTGGGTCCTCCGGATGCTCAGGTTCCTCCCACAGTCATACAACATGCAAGTGAAGTGAACTGGAGATAGAAAAAATTGTCCATGATCATGATTGTATTTGATGTGTAATAAGTATCTACCATGTTCCTGTCATGGATGTAACCAAACATGTAAAGCATGATGTTAAAATCATAATAAACAATTCAAACAAATTAAAACTGGCTTTTCCTTGGCAGTCCACCAGTAGCAGTGCATGGTAACACAATTAGTGAGAAAGTTGTGGAGACACACAAGTAGAAAGATGACTATCCTCCTATCTTCCTGAATGTATGGCAGGGTAAAATGAATTAATAAACACACCCTGATGGTCCGTAGCAAAAGGCTGTATTATTCAAAGCACCGGGTAGCTCTGTCACCTCACAGTAAGATGGTCCTTGTTAGTTGGAGATCCTAAAGTCCTCCTAGGTATGATTTTGTTTGTATGTGTCAAGTTCAATGTATTTGACTACAGGACCGTCAGACCAAAAACTTTTGTTTAGCAAGCCGAGCGTGGCAGTGGCTGCCTTAAATTACTCTCTTAAATTACAGTGAAAAAAAACCTTCAGTGGAACCAGGCTCAACATAAACCCAACCTCCTTTGGTGGCTTGGAAAATATGTGTGTGTATGTTTGCCCTGGGATGAACTGTCTGGGGTGTTTCCTGCCTCTCGCTCAATGAATCACACTCACCTTGCCCCTGATCGGCTGATAGTGATAGTAAAACAGTAAAAGATAAACAATGACTGAATGTAAGGTTAGATAAGACTAGAACTGCGCGTTTCACACTGGAACACACTCCTTTTTTATAGCTGACCAGGCCCTTAACCTTCAGTTGTTTGCATTGTGATGTCACAGTTGTAGGTCGCTTTAAATAAATGCATCTTCTAAATGCCATCAATGTAAATCCAAGGCTGTATTTTCGAGAGCATCATCATACCTTTTGAATAAATATGGAAATAAGACCAGACGAGCAGTAAAGTGGAGCGTCTCGGCTTGGATGAGTTTTGGAGTTAGAATAGTGAATATAAAAAAGCAACACTTAAGCAGAGATGCACACACCTGACTTAACTCTGTCCACACAGGGTGTGTTCGAAAACATAGGACTCTGCCTCGCTGTCTTATTGACTACATAGGCAGCTGTTGAACTAATGAGGGTTCATAAGTCATCGCCTTAGGAGTCAGGTTATTCGAACAAGCTACTTAGACATAGATTACATCACATAAGCTAACACAGTTAGCATTGTGCTATTCAAATTAATGGGAAACGCGCTAACATTTTAAATAACGCCTCTCTGCATACTGAAAATGCTTCAACTTCAGTGACATGCCTGGAATTGCAAATAAATACACTTTTCAACCTTTATAAACATCAATAATAATTCAGGCAGATGCGATTTGCATGCTGGTTTATAAAGCAAGTTATTCTATTTACACCTATCGGTGGTAAATCTGGTTAGCACACAAAGAGGAAAAAAACATGGGATCGATCACATTGATGCATTGGATCGAGTAATGTCACAATAATAGAAATGTATAAATCGGTACCAACAACACTTACATTCATTTAATTGTTTCTTTTTTTCTTCTTCATAGTATCAAAATCTGTATTCATAATTGTGTAATTTATGTGGACATAAACAAAACGATATTGTGCCAGTTAAAAAAAACTTTTATTTTGGTATAGCATTTATTATTCCAATAATATTCCAATAAGAAATCATAATTAAATAGCCTACAGGGTAAATAATAATAGATTAAAACAAGACCACTGACCTGGTTCCTAGGAACATGTCCAGCTTTTTTAATTAAAAAAAAAGTTTAGGAACTTTTCGGTAGCTAATGCTGGTCCCATTGATTTTAATGGCACAATGCTGATGAAACGCAATGTAATCGCTACCTAGATAGACCGTTTAAAAACTTGACTTAGACAGCTGTCTGGTTAAACAGCAACTGAGAGAGGCGGCTCTTGATTTTTTTCGAGCAGACGCGTTAGCCTAATCAAGCATCACATTTCACAAACAATAACGGTAACAATTCAGGTTACAACCATTCGCAACAAACCTGGTGCTTCTCCTTTCAACACCATTTCTCCTGGTGTTACTGTTTTAGCATTCCAAGCTTATTAGCATATGTTGCCCTCGGGTTGTCTGGGAGATCTGTGAAACCTTTGGTCAGGAAACAAGAATCTTATCTTTTTCAAAACTTTGGTATCGACTTGGTACCGAAGTATTGGGTCTTGAGACATCTCTAGTTTTAATTGATGCTTCGAGACAGATCGATGGATCATTACATCACTACTAAATATAATGACAAAGTTAAGGTGGCAACACTGAGTGAGGAGAACACATCGGTGGCATGGTATGGCGGTGTTTTGATGGGTTTTGAATAAGTTGGGGGCATCCAGCAATCCAGCCGTGAGATTACTAGTGAACGGGCAAAGAATCTGACTGGCTTCCATAAAAAGAAACGATTGAATCTTCTTCCCTCCCACAGACGACCGTCTGGTTTTTCTGCTGGTTTGTTCTTTTATACAACAAACATTCCTAAAAGGCCAAACCCAGGGCAGAAACCATGAGCAGACATTCTGAGATCAAACACCTGGTAGTCAAGTGATCCAATAGTTTTGATTTTAAGTTTTTTCACTTAAAAAAACAGTTGACAAAAGGTGCCATGTTGGAACACACATAAATATCAAGAAATCAAATTTCTAATTCTCATCTTTGTACCTCAGATATATCTTCTGGTGTCGAGCGAAAATGAAAACCTGCCTTGGAGTTTTTGACAACTGCATTGACACATTCACACTTATTATTTATTTATGCTTTTTTTCAATAGAAAATAGATTTTATTGAATGTTGACACTTTTACATGCTCCTTTATGAATAAACTACAAATTAAAATGGGTTATTTGGGATAATAGGGATCAATAAACCTTGTTTAGATGAACGGATTCATTTGGGGGGGGGGGGGGTGTTTGTCATGTCAGTCAGGATTGAAGCTTATCAGCAGTAGACAGAAAGCCCAGTGGAATTCAAGATGGCAAGTAAGAAGGTCCTGGGTTCGATTTCCAGGTAGAGTTCTCCGGGTCCTTTCTGTCTGGAGTTTGCAAGCTCCGGTTTCCTCCAACAGTCAGTTTGACAGTGAAAATGTGAACCGACAAAGTCCTAATAAATAAATGTGTTTGTCCACCACCTGCGTCTTACCCTTGACCCGTCTCGTTCTGACTGTCCACAGTTCAGACGCTTCCATCGAGAGATTATTTCAGAGCTGGACAGGAAGACGGACATGGACGTGAAATACATGACGGTGAGATCTCGTATCCAAGCCGTTGCTTAATTCTCGCTAGGACTGGCTCTGATCCGTTATAAGTATGGGCCGATATCGGCCTCAAACCACTTGATCGGATATTGAGAAAAGAGTCTAATCCGATATAGTTACTTAATGTAACAGCGACAATTCTCTGCCTTGATCAAAATGAGAAGCTATAACAGACTTCTTGCCTCTTCATAGGCCACATTTAAACGATATCAGACCGAGCACAAGATGAAGCAGGACTCGCTGGAGAGGTCCCACGCTGACCTGAAGAAACTGAAGAGGAAGAGCCAGGGGAAGAATGCACTGAAGTATGAGAGCAAAGAGAACGAGGTGAGAGAGCTTGAGCACACCATGTTTAAATTACCATCTTTGCCAAAAGAATTCATGGACGTGTCACCTCTGACCCATGTTCATGAATGATAAATCGTTTTTTTTGCGTTTTCCCCCTTTTTTGCCCAGTCTATTCATTTCTAATTCCTTTTTGCAACACTTTTTTACACTGAATGAGAAGACCTGGGAACCCCTTATACTTGTGTAAATGTTTACAGCTTCTACTTACCATCGAGTCATGTCCAATTTCTCAATTATAGCTTCCTTCACAGACCCTTCTGACTGTCGTCCAGGTCCTTCCTGTACTAACATGCCTGATGCTCTATACCAGGACGTCCCAGTTTTGGGTCTGTCGTGTCTTTCTTGTTCTAAGTTCTATTTTTGTCAATAGCTGGGAATTTCTTTCAACTGGTGTTTAACTGCTTATAACTAGCTGAGATTCATTAGCTGACAACAATTTTACTTTATAAAGTGGAGACGAGAGGGGGAGCTGTGGAGCTCCTGTCAGCCATGAGTGAGGCTCGGTGCTTTTGTTGGCAGATTTATGGTGGGCGAGTGATGAGTGGACAAAAAATGGGCCGGTTTGTAATCATTATGGCGAAATAATTATCGATTATTATTAATCGATATGTGATTTGGTATGTTAATTTGAATAAACAGTAGTGTTTTATATAACACTAAAACATGATATATTTAATTTCATGCAATATAAAAACAACATAACATCACTGAGATTAACTTTTCCCTTATAACGAGTAACAGTTATAACAGTTACAAGAGTTCAAGCATGACTGGATAACACGACTGTGTGATGCCCATGAAGTTTATTACGCTTTGGCTAATTTCCAAGAATCCATTGTACCCGACCTTACAAATGCTTTTGATGAATCACATTTCTACAAAGTTCAAATTCTTCAAATTCTCGCTCAGTTACTTCTCTCTTCAGGTCAGGTCTGAAAACCTAGTGAGCTCTCTACATGGACGCAGTTTACTTCATCCTACCGCCTGAAATCTTAGATGCCTGTAAATGCTGCCTAGCAGAGGTGGCAGAAGTGCAGAAGTGCAAAAATAATTACTCAAGTAAAAGTTGAAGTATGAATCCATTTAAAGTCAAAATCTTTTTTAGTTGGAGATGCACAAGAACATCAAACGAATGGTCTTGTCGAGACCTATATAATACACGTTGTAACAAAATTGGACTTGTTCAAAACATTTAGCTTCTTCTTAAGTTACATTTACCATTTCAATACAACCTGCATGTTAACATAGCTCATTTTAAATGTTTAGTCTCATATACGGGTATCTCAAATAGGATGAATTTCACTGCACAGTGATGAACTTGTACTCTTAATTCTAAAAAAAAAAGTAAAGTTAGCTCCCTAGGTTTTCTAGCAGAAAAGTATATCAACTACGAACTCTGCAAATTTGTATTTTTCATAAAATTATTTGAAATTATATTTCCATTTCAGTGGGGTTTTTTTACACAAAAAGGGAAATGCACAGCTTTGTTTTGCTTTGTTTGTATCTATCACAGAAACAAAAGAGCATTCATTATTTAGATCAATAAAATATATTCACAAACACAGTATTACGTTTTATTTTTTTTCAAGATGGAATAATAAAAGGAAATGTGTCATAAATTGTCTTTGATTTTAAAATCGAATCGTAAACCCAGTATCGTTAATCACACATGGTGGATTGAGTGTATCGTTACATCCATAATATAAAGTGTCCTGAAAATGTGATCATAGGCAAATAATTCTAATAAACCTTGTAAGTTATTAATCCTATAATCAAGAGCGCTTTGTTAGCAGTGTTTGAAGAAGCCTTGATTTACGAACGAGCCTTTCATGCCTAGTAGATAACAGCGACGCGTAGCATCACTTTCCATCACAAAGACCGACAATACAGATCATGCTATCTGATCGGCCTTTTTTATTCCCCTCGTATATCTTCAGTCTGGACTGAACCACACGGGCCAGTTTACTTTTCCTCCGTCGTCCACAATGCTTTGTTTTGCAGAAACCATGGAGACGCGTCGGTCTTGTCGGACGGCTGATAACAGCATGTGCTTTTCTTGCTGTTCTCCTCAACAGTGTCTGGAGACCCTCACACAACGTCAGACGGACATGCAGAGGTTTATCGCAGATGGCTGTCGGGAGGCGTTGCTGGAGGAGAAAAGGAGGTTCTGCTTTCTTGTGGACAAACACTGCAACTTCACCTACCAGTTTGCAGCGTTCCACGAAAAGGTGGTTCATATCGAGCATGTTTTCATTAACTGTACAAACATCAGGACTACCCACATCACCTTTTTTTCACCCCCCTACCCCCCCTTTTTCTTTAAATCCCTTCTCATGCCCCCATTATGAATGGTGCGCCAACACGATCAATGAAAAAATTTCACTGTATCAAGCCCACACAATGAGTTTACGCCTTTTTTCAGTTTAAAATCATCTTCTGTTCGCTTTAGTAGTTTCTGTTTGATCCCCTCTGTTATTATTTCCAAATGTGATTGTGATTTGGGATGCGGCCCTTTTTTGCGACACCAGCCCAGAGCGCAAACGCGTAGCGCAGAAGTTAAACGAATCCGTGCAGAAGAACTCGAGCTTTGTATAGTCACGTGGATGAAACGATTCCTCAAGGCGAAATATTTGTCTAATTTGAATTGACAGTACATCACAAATGAAGGAGAAAAGGGGATCACACATTTATTTCTTTATTTTCTTTACAAATGAAGGCAAAGGACATACTGAAAGAAAAGATGAATTACTGGGAGGACAAATGCACGGATATCAGTGATGTTCCTGAAAGTGTGATGACGATGATTGAGGGTCTGCGCACTCCAGTCTGCATGACCCCCCAGGCCTCGCCAGCCATGAAGCGCCACAGCAGGGTTTGTACTATTTACAATAACACACCCACATAGGCAATAAATCGTATACGGCACATAATTATACACCCGGGTCTGTATTTCTGACAAATCTGACCAATTAGATTTTTCTCTGTGTGAAAAGTAACTGAATCAAGGAGAAAATGTAAAAAAACTTTAATTTTACTTTAACTTTAATTCTATTTCACATGCTGTCCAAAACTAGGTAGTAATATAATTTCTGAACAAGTTGTAGTGTTTTTTTGCATTTAATTAAATGCCCAAATCTTTTACAGTTATTTTAATACTATCGTTTTTTTTTTTACTTTACAGAACAATTCTATAGTAATGGTTCCACCTCCTGCACCCCCCATTAAGGCCACAGTAAGTCCACTAGCGAACATGTTCAACCAGGAACCAGCCCAGCAAGAGACCGTATCAGGTGAGGTTTAGTTAGAATTACTTTCTAAATAGTAATTAGAAATGTCACAAGAACCAATACTTCGCTACCAGGCCGATACCAAAAGTTCTGAAAACTATCTGGTTATCGTTTCCTGTGTTACCAGAGGTATCAAAGGTCTTACAGATCTCCCAGACCACCTGCTAATGTCGTGACACTAATGAGCCCAGAAATCTAAAACAATAACACCAGGAGGAATCATAGTAAGCTGCATCTCTCCCTTGCTGTTTAACTAGACAGCAGTCTAACTAGTGAGTGTGCTATTAAGTGGTCACTTTATAAGTCAGGTTATTCAAACAGTCTATCTAGGTAGCGATTACCTTGCGTTTCATTAGCATTAGCATAGTACCATTCAAATAAATGGGACCAGCATTAGCTGCAAAAGGCTACCAAACCTCCTTTTTTTCATGTTCTTCCTGAATGAGTGAGCATCTGACACTGAAGGTGACTTAGTAGGAGGATTATAAGACATCTACGATTTGGAACAGCATCCTTCTCAGGAGCGCGCACATGATCGTAGAAAAAAGTTTATTTTTATTACTTGAAAAAACAAGGTATTAACTAAATTGCACTTTTTGAATGAAAAATGAGAATGAGAATCACGGCATTTAAGTGGTATTGGTACCGACTTATAAATTTCTGGTATCATGATATTCCTATTAGTAATCACTGCTGAGACTAGTAATCATAAGGGCACTGTCTTAAGACCCACTACTGCCAGGTAGCTGCTGTTGGGCCCTTAACTTTCTCAGACTGCATACTGTCACTAATGGAAGTCACTTTGTATTAATGCATCTGCTAAAGGCTGTCTTTGTGTTCTCTGCTTCAGTGGCAGACCAGAACCACGAGGACAACTCGATGATCCGGTCCGTGTCTGTGGCTACGGGGTTGAACCACGCAGGTCGGAGACCACGCGTCAGAACCATCTTCCCTCACAAATCCGGCAATAACAAGACATTGCTGAGCTTTGACGATGGTGACATCATCACCCTGCTCATCCCTGACGAAAGGGACGGCTGGCTGTACGGAGAGCTGGAGAAGACCAGACAGTACGTCACCTTACTCATCTTGCTCTCTTTATGTGAGCGCAAACTGTCAATAAGGTCCTGATGGGTCACATTTCTCTGGAGACATGCAACTGCTACCGGGAGGATCTACAGAACAAACATGGATTGGCGAAACATTTACAATATTGTTGTACTAAACCAGCAACACCAGAAACGTGGGAGAAAGAAAACAAGTACCATTTTATCGGTTCAAAATTGTTTCCTAGACACTTAGCTTGAAGGCAATTAGGGACAAAATGGTCACTGATTTGTTTGTTTTTTATTATTGAATGAGAGTTTTTGCAAAACATATAAATCAAATGCCTGACAGACACACCCACTACACACTTGACTGGCAAAGATTTATGATGTGTTTTTTTTTTTTTTAAATATTGTGCTAAACAAGCCACACCACAAGTGCATAAAATCCAGAAAACACTTTGTTTCTATTGCTTCGATAGGCTCAATCATTACTTAGAAACTGCATAAAGGCAAAGATAGATCGATTTTTGAATGTTTGAATGATTGACCGTTGTTATTTCTTCTTTTGTCCACTACGTCGACCTGAACACTGTGTTCTTCTCTGTTTGCTTTACACAGGAGGGGCTGGTTTCCATCCTCCTACTGCCGTCCATATGTAGAACCTGTGGTTAATAACAGGTAATCAGACTTCCTCAATGCACTCATTTTCATCCTGATCAGTTTTTTTTTTAATTCAGGAAGCTCACGCCTGGATCACATTTGCAAACCTTTAGCGGCTCATTGTTAGAAAGAACTACAGCCACATTAGAAATGAATAGCCCATAAACCCTGACCTTATGGTGGCGAGAACATTTCAAGTGACTGTTGTACCACTTGACCCGTTTCGGAAAGGTTAGCAAGGACGACTCATACCCACAATCAGGCAGAAAATTATGATCACCTTCCTAAAATTTGTGTGGTCAAATGCAACTAACTGATGAACTATCTATTACGACTCCTTTCTATCAAAACCATCATGAGACTGGACCTACAGTAGCTCGTCTGTTGGATCTGACCACATGGGCCACATGCATCAATGAATCCTTCCTTGGAGCACTTTTGAAAGATACTGACCCCACAACAGGTTCAGTTTTGAAGATGCGCTGACCCAGTCATCTAGCAATCACAAATTGGCCCCTTGTCAATGAAACTCACTCAGATTCTACACGTCTGACGTCAAGTTTAAGGATAAACTCTTTCACTTGCTCTAATATATCCCACCCACTAAGTTTATTAGTTGAGGTACTATGTACTAAATGTTATTTACTTTACCTGTCACCAGTAAAATAAATCACCATCAATAATGTCTACATTTTTTTTCATTTGTTTGGGTTTTGTAAGTATAACCAAATGAATTAAATGCTGGCAACACAAATTAATAATTCATTCATCAATCTTTGGACCGAATGCTTTTTTAATATTGCATTAAAAAAAAATTATGTTTTTATTGTTATTTATATTCCTGCTGATTTAGATAGCAAAAAAAAAATATTTGAATTCTAAACTGATTTTAGCACAGATGTTATCCACTCACTGAAGCAAGTTTCTCCCCCGAATCTGGCAACAAAATCTGCCAGTTTAGCATAAAAACCACTGAATCTGGCAACACTGAACCTCACTTAAGGATGACTGGAGCGCCAGAGCGCCCTCTCTCTTCTCTTTGTTCTAATGAAAAAGTGTGGTCAGCTATGGTATTGCAGCTAGAGGTATAGTCCATGAAACACTATGTTAGTGTAATAAATACGCACTTCCTGTCACAAGTTTAACCAAAAGTGTAAAACATGACATTAATATCCCAATAAACAAACACTAAGGATATGATGTGGTCTGTGTGTAGCAGTTTCGTGGGGAATCCTTCACTTCGAAGTAAGAGCGTGGCCAACCTGGTACAGCAGGACGCTACCGAGGATACGATGGTGCTGCCCCCTCCAGACTACTCTGACTCGCCCATGAGAAGAAACTCCACTAGATCTGTAACGCACACATATGTGCCTCCATCTGATAACACGGTCAGTCACAATCGATACACAACGTGTAGATTATTTGCAGTGCTGTGGAACAGTTTACTAGTTTTAGATTTCTTAAATACTAGCAGCAGTTGTAGTTTGTTGTACCTCACCTGGGTAGAGACAGTACAGTTGAACTGTGTTGACTGAAAGTATAAATTAAATAGTATTGCACTGGTCCAGCACTCAAGCACTCCAGAGCTGGGATTCAGAGTAAATCAAGTCGAATCTCAGCTGTGGGTTTGGTGACTGGGTTTGGTCTGAGTAGAGGAATAATGCTGATCAGGGTGTGGCTGGCCTTGTGCGGAGGGAGCGTGTGTCAGGGTAAAAATTCGACGCACTAAAGAAACGAAGTTCCGTTTTGCTACGAGTCACTTTGAGGGTTAAATTTAAGCCGGTTGCACTTTTTTCTTGTTGGCCTGCATATTCACATTAGTCTGCATTAAACAAATGCAAACTGTTGAAAGGAAACTCTAATCATGACTTGTTTTTTGCATAAAATGGCTTTGATCTTCCATTGAAACACAC
>JAYDZG010000023.1:8796714-8806787 GCA_034509265.1 Microcambeva bendego
AAGTTTATAGTGTTATGAAATACATTTAACGTTAATTAAACTGAACTATTTTGTAGAGGCACATACAAGAATTGCCACCAAAAACAGTATTGCACTTAAAATCCCAAGTAACTAGAAAAATGATTTATATAATGTAATTTAAAAAATATTTACAAAAACTGAATCACCAAATTTATTTAAATTCCCAAAAACACAAAACATGACAACAAGTCTCTCAGATTTTGGTGCCCTATTTCAACTTTTGAACTTATGTGAGATTTTGTCTTGTTTAAAATGTTTTTTTTTTTTTTTTTTTTTTTACTTTCAGATATGGTTCCGCTCAGGTATTCAGTTGCAGAATCCAGAAGGGACGGCATGGGAGCACATACCAGTACATCTCCCTACAGAAGTAGCCCAGGTGAGCGCCGGCCCTGGGGACCTGCTGTGGGCCGTTCTCTGGGATGGACAGCTGCTTGTCAGAACGGGCATAAGCAAGCAGTGCCCAAAAGGTCTGGCATCAGTGATATCAGAAGTTAAACTATTTGGTTTTATATTGCAGCCATTCTATTAAAATATATATTTGGTTGTAAATAAATCATATTTGTTGAATGGACTTCAAAAATACATTCAAATTTTTATTGATTCTTTTAGCAGATGACCAAAGTTTACTTGAACTGAGTTTAGCATAAAAGCCCATCAGTGTCAGTTTGGCAGATTCAGAAAGTAAAGCTTTAAGTGCTGAGACTGGAGATGTGATTCACGATACTGGGTTCACAATTCGATAATTGTTTAAATCTAATTAATGAAAGCCCTTTATTTTTTATGTAAGTACAAATTTAGCACCAGGGACAAACACGGCAAGGTTTATGGCGCCAGTGCCCTCTGCTGTTTAAAGTCAATATCAATTCACTGCAAATGTCAAAACTATTTGAATGGTGGACTTTTTGAATCTGGTATGAACTGTCTTTTGGTTCAATGTTCCATCCATAGTTGAGACCCAACCGTCGCTGCAAAGTCTCATGAAGGATAGCGGATGTATTTTGGATAATATATTCTATTTTTAGGTGTATCATGGATGATGGTTGAACCTCCAAACAAGACAAGAGCTATCCATGTAGCAGTTGGAGTTTGTGTGGTTTGGGCAGTCACCAGGGACAATAAAGTAAGACCCCCCCCCCTTTCACTCTTATGTAAAAACAGTGTTTACATTATATGACTTAGAAATCATTTATACTAGGACATTTTTGTACTCATGCAGTGATTTTGGATGTACATATTTGAGAACTATGCATTTATCATGCATACCAGAGACAGTGATAGCTTAGAGAATAGGGTTTTGGCCTATCAATTAAAAGGGTGAGAGTTCAAATCTCAGCTCTGGCGTGCAGCCAGGGTCGGGCCCTTGAGCAAGGCCATTAAAGCCTGCTGCATGTCAGAGAAACCATACAACAGCTGACCCTGTGCTCTGATCACAAGATGTGATGTGCAAAGAAAGAATTGTTTTCTACTGTTCACCTGGATGCATAGAAATAAAAAATAAAGGCATTCTAAAGATTATGCTTTATAGATGATTGCGATGTATTCAAGGCCCTGCGATTGACTGGCATCATATCCAGGGTGTGGTACTGCATTGTGTCTGGTAATTCCAATGAAACTGGACCCACTCAACCTGTAGTTTTAGTTGCCCAGTTCTCCAGTACACAATAGCTTTTATTTTAAAAGATTGTTTCCAAATGGAACGCATAAGGGATTGAATAGTATTGTAGGTTAATCCCTCTCTTTTGTTGGAGACCAGTCCAGAGACCAGTAAAAGACCAGCTGCTGTATTATCACAGACATGCCCAACCCCCTTCTAAATAAATGTGAAGGTTTATTAAAAAGTTTATAGAACTTAACTGTTCCCTATGACAATTTCTCTACCACTTGCACCACATCCATGCAGGGCAAATAGGGTCAGTATTGTTCTATGGTGTCTGGTGAACCATCTAGAGCTTAATGCAATGAATACAAAGGTGGACATCCATAGGTCAGGACAGCCCACACAGCATAAACCCTTAAATTTTCCAACCAACTGCACGGTATTTTACTGAAGCCACCACTTTGTGATCCTTTATATTTATATTGCTATGTAATGGCATGTTTACAAGAGCAGGATGGGAACTCCATGGGATTTTGTACATTATATGTAAAGCAAAATGGTTTGTGGATGCAATTTTCATGTCTATGTATGTCACAGGTATGGTTCAGAAGAGGTGTGAACTCTCATAATGTGACTGGCTTAGACTGGATTGGTATTAGTGGAGAGATGGTAATGATCAGCATCGGGCCAAAAGACCAGGTAGGCCTGGATGATAAATTTCATCTTATTACAAATTACTTTTATGTTTTTGGTTTATGCCACTGTAGTGTCAAACTCCTGTAGTATGTGCTTTACATTCCCCTTTCTGAGAAGATCATGAAGGGTTCTGCCAATTAGATGTAAGATTTTCTCTAGCGGAGGCGGCATCATAGAGATCAGTGCAGGTGTTAGACAATGCTCATGTATAATTGATAACAACTAATAATGGCGCTGTATGTGTGCATGCCGGGTAGGTTAACTAGTTCATCTCGAATGATGTGGCAAATCTATTTCGGTTAAGTGTGTGAGAAAAAAGTTCTGCATACTTTGTGTAATGGACTTTATCTTCAAACAGGACTTCACTACTTGTGAGTTTGTTGTTTACTTAAACGTTATAAAACATTTACTTTGAACCGATATTTTATTCAGAATATGTTACGTAGGTAGTTAAGCACTGAAAATAGGAAACTGCTGTAAAGTTAGTTTAATATTCAAAATTCGTAGGAATTTGTATTTAAAGTATGTTACATGTGATTTTAAAGCATTTATATATAGATCGGAAAGTCGAATGTGAAACAAATGTTGAGTACCCAAAACTCTCAGGGTGTTATTGTCTTTTATCACCACTAGGTTGGAGCAGATTCTCTTAGATGTGTAAATAGGATTTTTCTTTATATAGTTATTATATAATAAATCCTCGTGCAACCATCAGTCCATGAAATGAGCTTGGGAACTGCTTATATACACCATATACTCATCTACTAACATTTTAGCAATATTCTTGGAATATCGAAACATGACTACTGGTAATCATGACCTAAGCATATCATTTAAGCATGAGCATAAGTACATTTACATTTTCTACACTGTGCGCTATATCTAAACACCTAAAAAATCTCATCCATGTATTGGATTGAAGTTTTCAAAATGTAGTTACTCAAGTGCCAGAGTGTTTTAGTTGCTTTGGACTGCTGACATCTTGGAGATTTGCCTAGACGATTGCTAACTGAATAGCCATAGGTTTGCTCGGAATGTGGATGAATCAGTAAATCTGAGACACTAAACACAAACTTTAAAGGTTTATTTCACTGTCCGTGATGTGTTTTTCATGGCTCAGTTGGGTAGTGCCTTACTCTCAGGGTCTGATACTGTGCTGAACTGGCATTACAAAAAGATATACCAGTATTGTCATATGCAGCATAAAGTTCGATCTTCCTTCTCAGACCCTCCTTGCTCTCCTTTGCCTAGCTCTCTGTAACCTCACCCACAAAGTCGGGTTTTCTCGACCCACTGCACACAGCTTATCCAAGCCAAATATATAACCCTTCTATACTCTCAGCCCTGGACAGCCCTATGGCAGCATAGCTAATTTGGGTTTGGCTCTGCACCACATGCCCATAGTTCACATTTTATTCCCAGCAGCCTTGGATCAGCTTAGGGTTCACATGCAGAGTTAACAAATGTCTTACTTTAAATTGGGTTAATTGGGCTTAATGTCTAAGAAGTGAGTCAAGGGTTTAAAAAACGTGAACTAAAAATAACTTTGGGGTGTAGAGAATGTAGATTCCGGCAATATCATTGTTTTTTTTTTGTAATGATTTTAAGAAATAATAATAATGTAGATTAAAATGAGATTATGTTATTGCAAAAAATATATAAAAATCACAGTAATGTACTTCAAAACTTAATTTAAGAAATAAAAGCCTAGTACACTGCATGTCATTCTGCCCTGTTGAAGAGATACAGGATACTGCAGTCTTGAGTGTATTTGATATGATGACTCTGTACTGACCTAAATCTGCTCTGGTGTTGCTGTTACTGGTCAGCAAGTGGTGGTCTATGCCTTTTAAAGTTCAAAGCTTTTAAGATCTCGAGCTTGGAGATACCTTCAGAATCAAAGTTAGGTCTGATTTTTCACGCCTGTTGACCATGCTATAACGTGCAGCTGATTGAAGAACAGTGACTGCATTAACATCCTCACCATTAGCATAGATTTTTTTTAACAAAACCTGTCACTTATCTACATAGTAAAGTTCCTTTCCGATGCATTTTACTTTCTGATGCATTCATACATATACACCAACCAGGCATAACATTAACAATGTTATATTTTCATCACTACATGTGTTAGTAGTTGTGATGTATTATGCAGCAAGTGAACATTTTATCCTCAAACTTGCTAGAAGCATAAAAAAGGGTCGAGCTCAAGGATTTGAGCGAGTTTGACAGGGTCAGAGTATCTCCAAAACTGCAGCTCTTGTGGGGTGTTCACAGAGGTCTGTATCTATCGAAAGTGGTCAAAACCGGCAACAGGGTCATACATGTGCATGTGGGGAATGAAGGCTGGTCCGTGTGGTCTGATCCAACAGATTGCTGAAGATGTTAATGTTGGTTCTGATAGAAAGGTGTCAGAATACACAGAGAGCACAGTTACAGAGCTGTTTTGGCAGCAACATGTGAACTAATGCAATATTAGGAAGGTTGTCATAATGTTACCCCTGACCGGTATACTGTACAATTTTATGCAACATTTGATTTAGGTTTGGGGGATTGGCAGTGAGGACCGGACTCTCTATTTCCGCCATGGAGTAACTAACAGCGAGGTCACAGGGAGAGCCTGGGTCCCTGTTTGTGCCCACTTAAAAACTGAAATTACACAAAAGCCTGGGTAAGAAACTGAGTGCCATTATTACCTCAACAGGTAGAACAATTCACAAATAGTGCTTTGTTTTTGTCCATTTGTTCTGCACAGGGCTGCTTCCCTTGTCGATGCTGAACTAGCCTCAGCACGCCAGGGCTCCGTACTAGGCTGTGATGATTCAGACAATCCTCCTATTTCCCGGGTCACCAGCGAAAGCTTCATCTCGGCCTTGGTGGACGACCACAACGCACCCGAACTGGATCAGCAGGATGCAAAGGAAGCAGGTTCTTTTCAGGATTCTGTGCTTCCTTTTAGTCACCCGAAAAGCGAGTTACCGTGGAGTAATGTGGACCTGGCAGAGATGAACGCTCTCTCAGCTAGCACAGCGCAGAGACCTGTAGCTGTCTATCCCATGGGGGAGTCTACGCTACAGGAGGAGCGGCCGCCATGGGCCTGGATAGCCGCAGGACAGTGCGAGATAAACACCAGGTCTCACACCAGCTGGATGGAAATACAAGGTACAGTAAAGGGTTTTAGGTACTGGGGTGAGGAAAGAAACAAATTATATTTACTAACTTTACTGTAATTGAGTACATTTTTTATGCATGTACTTTTTAAGTACATGTTATAACCTGTAATTTTACTTTTACTGAATTATGTTTTGTTTTAAGAATTGGGATTTACAGTGGTTTTCAATCAAGAGCTTTTTTCCAAAATGCACGAAAACAACCCACAACACCACAGAATAATAATAATAACAAACCATGATGAACTACAAATGAATATCGTAAAATGTACTGAACAGTAATTATTTTTATTTGCAGGTCTTTGAAAAGCTTAGCATATGTCTTTGCTGTTTAATATATGAATCACTTGAAAAATGACAATGAAAAAATAACTTATAAATAATATATATTTTCCACTTGTCCTGTTTGCATTATAGATGAGAGATCACCAACCCACCTTCTCTTTAAAAAAATAATTAAGTAACCTTTACCAAGAGTCCATTTTAAATGAGTTAATTTTTAGCCAAGATCTTGTGAGAAGGCGAGAAGACACTGAGCCACCCTAGGGCGACATTGTTGATTACAAATATTTATAATTATGTAAAACTGGAAAGACAATCAATAGCTGGTGGAATGCAACTGCATCATCAGGACAAACATCAAGCAATTTTCAAAAACAATCTTCAAAAATGAGACAGGGTGTAGCCTAGTGTTTTTCCAAGCGACTCACATTTTGTCCATCTGGTCCCACTGTGGTTTACACAATGTTCCCACAAGAGGGAGTTCATGTTCAAGTTTCTTTAATCATTAGGGTGCCACAGTGGCTAAGTGGGTAGCACTGTCGCCTCACAGCAAGAAAGGACCAGGAATGTGCTCCGGTTTCCTCCCACAGTCCAAAAACATGTACTTGAGGTAAATTTGAGATACTAAAATGTCCATGACTGTGTTTGATATAAACTTGTGACCCGATGAAACTTGTTTAATGAATATCTGCCATGTTCCTGTCGTAAATGTAACCACAAGTGTAAAACACGACGTTAAAATTCTAATAAACAATTTAGCTATTATTATTCTCAGAACTTTGCTCTAGCAAATGCAATGTTTTGCATCTGAACAAACTTTTGGTTTTTTATTCAGATGCAGGACCGTTGTCTCCCTCCATCACTCCTGCACTTAACGCTACAAGCTCCCATGACCAACCAGCAAAGACAAAACTGCAAGAAAAAGACGACTTTATGGAAAGGGTATTACACAGACACACACATACACAACTAGAAAACTCAAGGAACTAGTAATAAAGGAATTAACAGAGCATAGCATGGTTCTCTTGCTGGTGAAAAGATGTGGCCAGAGTCTTATAAAGTGTGTATCTATTTGTGTGTGTCAGTCTGTCTGGGTAAAAGCTGTTACGATGTCCTGGTGGAGAGACTGGACACCTCATCAATGGGAGGACGTGTGCGTCATGCTGGAACAAGTCAGGGGTGGAGGAGCACCCAATAACGACATCCTCTACATTTCCTATACACACAACCAGGAGAAAAAGGTGATCAATATTTTTTTTTCTAAAAGCATGGTTCTGTCAACTGATTGATTCAGTTCAGTTTTGGGATGTTGGTATACCATTGGTTTGTGGGTTCACAAATAAAATGTTGTCGGTTTGAATGAAAGGTCATTTATCTTCTTGCCTTATAGCTACCCCTGCTCTGTACCAACCTTCCAAAAAAGCTAGGATTTGCGAATACACTTATTTGCATTATGTAAAAATACATTGTTTCCAGGTAGACTTGGATCTGTTAAAGGGGTTTGAGCAAAGTTTTGATATTGATTTTCTTTTATTAATTTTATAATGAATTAAAAAAAATTAATGTTGATCTTGAACTAAAATCACTGACACAAAGTACTCAAAATTCAAGTGATATAAATATATAGTACTGTATGTCACAACAGCAGAATTTTGAATAAAATATTGATTCAAAAATATTATTTACCAGGCTTAATTTTTTAAGTCGGTTTATCTTTTTTATTTGATGACGTGGTTTAGAAATTTGACTTTTAAAAACAGGAAGTTTGTGAAACAATTTATAAAATGGTCAAGTAAGCTGCTTTGTTAGCCATTATTTAACTTGGAGGCTTTGTCTGACAGACAGTTAAAGCGGGTAACGGACTCAATTCTAGGGGACAGTACTCGCCCTTTGTACAATGAATTTAGCTCTCGATATAAAGCAGCCATTACTCATGTAAATAGGATAAATAGGGCCTTGGAAATGTGTATGTTTTTGTTTATTGTTAGGCACTTTGGTTTTGTTTTGGGAAATGTTTTTGTAACGGATGCTGTTTCACATACTGTAAATCAATTTTACCTTTGGGTATAAATAAAGTAAGCAATTAACCAAATTAACTTAACCTTTCTTTCTCATATAACCTTTTATTCTCAGTACCTGCATGCTGCGATAAGTGAAGTGACCGCTCTTGTTCCAGAACAGTCGGATTCTTTATACGCGCTCGCTGTATACACAGCCGAAAGGACGAGGCACAGATGGCCTGTTCGTCTAGCTACAGAGTCCCAGCAAGACATGGAGAACTGGGTAATGTTAACACAGCCACTTGCTCAGTCACCCAGTCATGAAGAAGAATTTCAGTTTGACAGTACTAAAGTAGGAGGATACTCTTTTATTTTTGAAATGAAAGGGAAAATGAAATACCTTGAAAGCCAATATTTAATGTTAATTTGTATAAACAAGTATATTTATTTGCAATTATGGACTTTTCAGTGAAGTTTAAGCGCTTTCTGTAAATTTTATGCTCACTAGTTAGACAATAAAAAAAAAATCACAGTCTCTGTAAGCAGTATCTCCTTTAGCTGCTAGGGCTGTCATTTCACGACATGCTTCAGGATATGTTTATAAACACATTCTGTCCCCATATTGGCAGCAGGGTGGCATTGACCCTGGTCTATGTGTGATGACATTACTGTTTTTTTTTCTCCAATGGATCCCCCTCCTGGCACACCCAGTCTTAGGACCGGCACTACAATGCACTGGTTTGTGTAATACCCTTTCCATCCTAGTGGCTAGGGTAGCACCCTGCAACACTGATCTGGAAAGTTCCGAATCCCAATGCTGGTGTGCTAGTGGAAAATCTTGGCGGGCGCTGATGACATTACTGAGATATTTGTGTTTTTCCCGTAGCTCTCACTGTTAAATAAGTGTTGCTGTGAGGCCAGGGCTCTCCAGGGTCCTCCCTTCAAACCAGCCCTGTGGGCCCTCACCTCCAGAGGGGACATCATGGTGCACGAACCCTCGCCCAGGCTGGAAGCACATGCTCAATATTTACCATGTGAACAGATGTAAGACATGCTCATATTTGTAACATTTCTTGCTGTATGCTTGCTGATCATGTGGCGCATCGTAGTTTTTTTTACGCTGCTTGATGTCTCCTCACATTGTGTAGTTGCATGATTTGGTTTAAGGAGAGATCCACATTTATTTCTGTTACCTATACAGTCACCAAGCCTACAGGGTTAATTTGTCTAGTGCAGAGCTTTTCAACCTCCCCCCCTCCCATGTGCTAACCAAAGCGCATATATATATATATAATTTATTTTACAAATAATTAAACAATCATTATATCATAAAACGCATTCGCAATATGACATGAATGCTTATTAAATTACCAAACCTTCTCTGTGTATGTCCTCTCATATGGTGAAGTCATGGACAATTCAGTGTCTCCAATTTAAAACACTTGCGTGTCTTTGAAATCAAAGCACCCAGAGTAAACCCCACAAAGACACAGGGAGAACATGCAAAGTCCCAGGACTAATTACAGTAACACAAGCAAATGCAATTTGTTACTTTCCACTTCTGCATACTAGATAGTTGTCCCTAATAAAAAGCTCGATGAGTGTATTGAAAAAAACAAATGTCAAACAAATCCCAGGATCAAAATGAAGTGTTGAATTGGTGCATCTCTTGCTGTGGGTGTTGCTGATAGCTGTCTGGCTTTTAAATGATGTTGCATGGCTGTGTATCTGTGTGTATATGGGCTCAGGTTCTGGCGTCAGGTCCCTGGTCACCTGCTATGTGTGGAGTCTAACAGTCTGGGTGTGGTATGGGGAATCGGCTATGATCATACCGCTTGGGTCTACACAGGGGGCTGCAGGGAAAACCAAACTCAGGGTAAAACAACAGAATAAATTGAGATAGAGCTAGCGGAAAGCTTTGGTAATGTGATCATTTTTGTTTGGGACTGCTCTAGTAATGACCTGCTAGTCACTATTGATTTGTTTGAAAGTGTTAAAGCAGACGGACGTCAGGAGTGTCTACGTTTACGAGAACCAACGATGGAATCCTGTCACAGGATATACAAATAAGTAAGTCGCCACTTTTATTTTTTCCCCTGGTCTTAGTCTGGACTTCCTTTACTTCACTTGCTTTGCTCCTCAGGGGGCTTCCCACCGACCGCTACATGTGGAGTGATGAGCTTGGGTTCAAGGAATGCACCAAGGAGAACACAGAGCCTCCTTCACCAGAGTGGATGTGGGTAAGTGTCCTGATGTTATGATATATATATATATATATATATATATATATATCGACCAGGCATAACA
>JAYDZG010000023.1:8809600-8821877 GCA_034509265.1 Microcambeva bendego
AGCCTCCTTCACCAGAGTGGATGTGGGTAAGTGTCCTGCTGTTATGATATATATATATATATATATATATATATCTCGACCAGGCATAACATTATGATCACTGACAAGTGAAATGAATGAGACTAATTATCTCTTTGTAATGTCACTGTTAGCTGGTGATATATATTAGGCAGCAAGTGAACATTTTATCCTCATGGCTGAAATGTGAGAACTAGGAAAAATGGATGACTTGTGGCTTGCAGCTCTTGTGGGGTGCTCTCGGTCTGAAGTGGTCAATATTTGTGACAATGTTATATACAATTTTATATACAAGTGGTATAAATAAGGAACAGTGGTAAACCGGCAACAGGTTAATGGGCAACCAAGGCTCATTGATGCTCAGACAAGCTACTGTAGCTCAAACCAGCTCAAATTGCTAAGAAGTTAATGCTGGTTCTGATCGAAATGTGTCAGAATACACAGTGCCTCACAGTTTGTTGCATTTGGGGTTGCAAAAGGGGGTCCAACACGATATCAGGAAGCTAATAATGTTAGCAATGTTATGAGTGAATGTTGTATATTTATATACACAATAAGCATTATAATATAAATGTATATAAACAGTAGATGAGAAGAGACCCTGTCTGACCTCCTAATATTCAAACCCTCCACTGTGGTGTGCTAGCATGTTACACCGATGCACTACCCAAACATCCTGGAGCCTTGATGTTTTCATCTTAAGTACACATTCTCAACTGCTGTAATTGTACTCTTTAATGTACTAAATAGTTAATTGTTTTCTTTTGGCATTTCATACATATTAAGACTGATTGCATTAATAATGATTCACAACCATGCAACAGTGTTACACAATGGTTTTCAAAATCTCATCACTTACTGCATCTATCCTTTACCATCTGTACAGGTATCGGACTGGTCTGTAGACCACAGCACTCCTGGGGGGACTGATAAAGAAGGCTGGCAGTATGCAGCAGATTTTCCAGTGTAGGTATTATGGCAAAGACAAAATACAAATAGAAGAAGGATTATTAAAGAACCGATTTGGGAAAAATGATCTGTCCCACCATTACAATCTTTGTTGGCCATGTGGTGTGCTGAAGCACTAAGGTGTATGTCTATTATGCTAGTCAGAATCTCAGATAAGCAAATGTTGCTGCTAATCAATATGAGAAGGCTTACGTCTTGACAAATTCTCAACTGCTTCTTCAAGAGACATTTTATATGACAGCAAATTATATAAACCAGCAAATTCAGTTCAAGGCCTCTCATTACCTACAGGTCTCTGTACGCACATGTTTATTAAAGCACATTAACAAAAAAAAATCTTCATTACAAACCATTATAGGTTTGTCAAACTGCATCTGAATTAAACAAAAGGTTCAAGAACACCATGCTTTGGACGGTTGAGAACAAGACACATTTGTCTGTGATTTCTCAGGGATAAATTGATGTCATTGAGGTGACAATGATCTCAACTTTTCTGAATATTATTAAGTCAAATTAACTAATGGAAAGTGTTTCTCCAGAACGTTCTGTCTTTAGGCTATTTTGAGCATAGCAGATGCAGTTATCAATGACTGTAGATAGTCTAAGCATTTAAGGGCCTTGCTCAAGGGTCCAATAGTGACAACCTGGCATTGGTGAGGCCTGAACCAGCACCCGTTCAATCACGAGTCATTGTTAATCGCTCATTATTCCTCTAAATGTATTTAAATTTATATTTTCCATATATTTTATCCAAAGCAACAATTGTGAAATCCAACCAATTGATGGCCTTTTAAGGGCCTTTTAAGGGCGCAACAGTGGTAATCCAGAAATCCTCAGCTTACTATTCCTGTACCTCAACTACCACTCAATGTTTTTTTATGTTATTATTTTAATTGAAAATCTGTATTGTTGATGGGCATCTTTTTACCTTCAGTGTCCAAAATTATCTGACATTGTATGTGGTCTCTCTTTTCCACCTGGTTTTTAAATTGTTCTCATTTGGGGGAGAAAATTAATTAATACAATTTAATTGTTGACTATAGAAATTTGGCTAGACAATTGCTATTATACAATAATGACATGATAATCTTATATGTATATGTTTTATTTCACCATATCTCCATATTAAACAGGACATTTCATGGCTATAAGACCATGAAGGATTTCGTGAGACGAAGACGATGGGTCAGGTAAAACAAAATGAACCATCCTTGCTAGTTTTGAGTGTAAAAAAAAAGAATCCTGTTCAATAAAAAAACACATTTGCATCTTCTGCTCTTCAGGAAGTGTAAAATTTCTTTGACAGCTCCCTGGCAAAAAGTTCCACCCATTCATGTGATCGATGTTACTATCCTGCCCTGTCTGGCACAGAGCAGCCTGGAGCAGGTACCAGTATGGGCCATCAGTGAGAAAGGAGACGTGTTGTGTCGTCTGGAGGTCACGGCTCAGGATCCAGCGGTGAGAACTCCCTTTTTATACTCTGCTGGCGCAAGACACACAGTAAAACCCTGGACAATGCGCAAGTCCATTGCAGTGCAGACACACATACTCACTCACCTAAATGGCGAATTCAATTCCATTTAACCTGACTACATGTTTTTCACAAGAACATAAGCAAAAGTTGGAAAAAATTTGCAAAAAATTGGAAACCCATCCAGAGAAAGCAAGAACATGCAAACTTCTCACAGAAAGGACCCGGATTGCCCCATCTGGGAATCAAACTCTGATGATCAATCTAAGGACCTTCTTAGTGTGGCACCCATTTGACTATCCAGAGAAGATTTAGATCATCCGGACAAAACAAAAACTATTAAGAACTGTCAGTTTAGCTTTTTTTTTTTTTTTGCCCGAAATTACAGCAACGTTCCTTCCCACTGTAGAAAGAAGTCAGGTCAGCAAGTTTTTGTATATTGCAGGGCACCTCCTGGCTCCATGTGGGCACAGATCAGCCCTTTAAATCCATCTCGATTGGAGGAGGACACCAAGTGTGGGCGATCGCCCGGGATGGTGCAGTGTTTTACCGCGGCTCAGTTTCAGCCCAAAACCCTGCAGGTAAGACTCAGTCCAGAAAGTACCTTTGTAAAGTTGTTTTAAAGAATGCTACTTGTTTGTTTTTTTTTTGTTTTTTTAATCCTATGAATATATGATAATCTGGGTAAAACCGGTTAAGAGAAAAACATACCCGTATCTAGTGACTAGATGTCCCTTAAACTCAAAATTTGACACTCTACATGGACAATTTTTTTTGCCTTAAACTTGATGTGCAATTTAAACATAGGGCATGACATCTATGACATCGTAATGGGCCAGGGTACCACGGTCAAATAAACCAAGCTATTTTACATTTTAGTAAAATAATTTATTCTTAAATACACTGCCTGGCAAAAAAGGTCACCAACCGGATCTAAACAAATAGGTAAGAGCCCCCATTAGATAATTACTGCATGGGTCTTTATGTTTCAGCTGGCAACAAGTTTTTATTCCTAACTGATGTACTGGTGAAGACTTTGCACAGGGGTCCAAATCTGCCATCATCAATACAAGATCTTCAGGGGCTTGGCAGGATGAATGCACTTTGGACATAAAAATGTGACATTGCAGAAGTGTGTGCAACCTTTTTTTTCGCCAGGCAGTGTACAATTATTGCAGTTTCATGGGAAACTGGAACACACCAACAGGTTTCTCATACATGCTTATGGTAAATGACCTTGAAACTTTTTTCAAGTTTTCAAGCTACGACTGTACACATTATAGTCATATAAATATATATTATCGATTGTTTTAAAGGGAAACCCTATGATGTTTTTGCTTAGTTGTCTTTCCTTAGTCTCAGTTTGTCTATCAATTTAAGATGAAGTGTTAATGGAGTCTTTAACATCATTTCTCAGGTGAATGCTGGTACCACATCCCCTCTCCTAACAGACAGACTCTCAGACAGGTGTCTGTGGGCAGAACCTCGGTTTATGCTGTGGATGAAAACAGTAAGCTTTATAGTAAAATTTATATTTTTATATTATACAGTAAAATTTATATTTTTAGGGACTAATAAAGGAGGCAGCCTTGGCCTTGGGCTTGTGATCAGAAGGTGGCCAGGTCGATTCCCAGAGCCGACAGGTCACGAATAAAGTGCCCTTGAGCAAGGCACCCAACCTCTATCTGCTCCCCGGGCGCCATGGCCAGGGCTGCCCACCGCTCCACATGTGTGTGTTTCACTGCACGTATTGGGTTAAAATGCGGAGGACAAATTTCACTTCACAGTGATGAAAATAGTATTCCAAATCTAAATGATAGGACCACTAAATGCTAATATTTTGCTAATGCAAAAGTATGAAAATAGGTGAATATTAAAATTCATATATTTGAATTTGGCTGTAAAATTGTAAAAATTGCTTTGTTCATTAATTTCGATTCCATTGACGCACATGGTCCGATTTGACTCACTATGAGCATTATCGGGCCAGTGGCGCAGCAGTAAAACGCACTAGCACACAAACTTGTTGTGTGTGGGGGGTGTATTTATGTATAATTTATTTAGTGTCTTTTCCTTCCACAGATAATTTGTGGTACAGGCAGGGACTGACCCCCAGCTACCCTCAGGGCTCTGCTTGGGAGCTTATTTCCGGAAATGTCTCCAAGGTCTCAGTTGGACCACTAGATCAGGTGAAATCTTTCATCTGTTGTTCTAACTCAAGCCAAGTATATTTGTATGTACAAATCTAGAAGACAAAACAAATCTATAGAAATGATCAAGATGAATGGGTTTCTTTTACTAGAACTTTTAAAGACAACAATTGGCATGGAAGAGATCTTTAAAATAGCAAAATCATGCAAAGGTTTACATAGAGTTTAGAGTGATGTGTGTTTTCTTGTAATTTTATTCATTTCAGCGAACTCCATATAACTGATTAGTAAAATCATTGATGAAAAAATATTTATAATGACACTATAGCTGACTAGCATCTAGGTGGAGTAGTGAGATTTTCCACTGCACACAGAACTCCAAGGTTTGAATTTCGGCATTGCTGATTGGATGCACAAACCAGTGCATTGTAGTCCTTGTCCCAAGCCAAGATAAATAGGAAGGCCGCATCACGAACGCCATCTGGTGTAAAAACTATGTTAAATCCATAATTCTGATCACAATCTGCTGTAGCGACACTGAATGGGGGCAGCCAAGAGGATTCACATGACATTAAAGCCGAACACTTCTCTGTGCCCATTTGAATCATACTGTTCCTATTATTGCCCTTGAAGCTTAGAGTTTCTAAAGATGCAGAAATCAAATCCGAACCATAAACTCATTCAGACACGACCAATTACTACTTTTCTACTACTTTTTAATGTATTTAATCTTTCTTCTAGGTCTGGATAATAGCTGATAAAGTTTCAGGTCATCCCACAGAAAGTAAAGGCACTGTGAGTCACAGGCTGGGGGTGCAGCCCATGCAGCCTAAAGGCTTATCTTGGGACTTCGGGATTGGGGTGAGTAACACTATGGTATTGCCCACTTTAGTTTCAATCCCAAGCCCAGATAAATAAGAGGATTGTGTCAGAAATGGCATCCGGCGTAAAAACTATGCCAGATAAATAATTCGGCGATGCCCGATGGGAGCCGCCGAAAGGATTCACATCAATGTCTGAGTGTTTTACTTAACCTCTGACTTAAGGTTTGAACCAAAAGTAAAAGGCTCCAAGATTCAAATTTTGTGGGGGGTTTTTTCCAAATATTTTAGTAACAAGATGACATGTCAAGGTCATAGATCGGAAAGGCATATATTATAGTTTAAGAGCACACATACTGGTAATAACTGCAAGATGGAAATCCCTTATGATAACAGAATCAAATTGGAGCAACAAAAAAATGACCCGAAGTTTACAGCCAAAACAACACTGGAATGGCATCCCACAAAATCAGTAAAGAGACCTGAAATGATTTGCCATGAAGAATGGGATAAAATATATTTGACACCTTGAGTACTTGGCTACTGAGTTTTGGAACTAGCGACATCAGCACTAGGACATTGTATGCCGACCAAGGGTAACATTATGGCCACTGTTACTGTATGTGAAGTGAATGAAACTGATTAACTTCTCACCACAGAAACTGTTAGAAGGTAGGCTAGATCAGCCAGCAAGTGAACATTTCAGAGCTGCTCCAAAACTGCAGCTCTTGTGGGGTGTTCCCGGTCTGCAATGGTCAGTATCTAAAAGTGGTCCAAGGAAGGAGCAGTGGAAAACAAGTGACAATGTAATCGGTGGCCAAGGCTCAGAGCAAAGGCTGGTCTGATTCCAACAGACGAGCTACAGCAGGCTCAGATTGCTGAAGTTAATGCTGGTTCTGACAGAGAGGTGTCAGGATACACAGAGCATCACCGTCACTGGACTGTTTGGAAGCAACAGGAGGACCAATACAATATTAGGAAGGTGGTCTTAATGTTATGCCTGCTGGGTGCATATAACCTCAAAAAACCACAACTAAAAAAAAAGACAACCTGGAACTCTCCAAGGAATACTTGCTCAAAAAACACTTGTCTACGTTTGATTTGTACTTGGTACAGGGAGGATGGACGCACCTGTCAGTAAGAGGGAACGCCACAGAGGCTCAGCGAATCATCCCTCAAACTCCTCAGGTCAGCGGGAGTCCTGTGCAGATCAACGGAGATGCTGCAGGATCCTAAACCTACTTAACAGTACCCTCCCCCAGCTTATGCTCAGTACATGGGATGTTTCTTATGCCTTCCTTATGAGTGTGTGTCATACTTTACAACCTCCTTATTTCCCACTTTTAATGTATTGCTGTAATTCAGCAAAATATAGTAATGGGATAAAGAAAGTTAACCCTCCTATTATAAATAGGGAAGAAATGATTCAGGAATCGATTCAACTGAGGCACAATTTAAATCGGTATTAATGTTTCATGAATTGATATTAACCAAGTTGCCAAATTTAGGTATAATTGAAAATAGTTTGTACCTACCTCAGAAAACATGCATTAATTATTCAGATAAATAAAATACAAACACAGTATTTTATGTGTCTTTAATTTTGGGGAAAAATCGTATCATTACATCCCTAATTCAAACCCAACTCTTAACCAGAACTTAAACTGATTCATACTTATTAACTACCCAACTCTATGCTATTATTTAAAAAAGGAAAACTTTCTCACAAGGTTTGTATTTGAAACACTTGTCTACTAAAACTACAGTAAAAGTACAGTAATGTTTACTATGGACGCACTTCTGCAAGTCACGCTCTATATGAGCACCTGTCTAAGGGGGGGGGGGGGGGGCACGCCCGATTTTAAGTAAATGAACCCGGATTTATAAGCCAGGTTAGTACACTCATTAATTTACCTACATACCTTGGTCACTTCTCGATCCCAGCTTTTCAACTGTTGCCAACCACACAAACACCCTGGGCGAGGCAGCAGTCCATCACAGGAAAAATGCACAAACACACACAGATATGTATTGCCTGGTGAAGTGTCTTCAGTTAACCTGGCAGCATGTTTTTGGACTGTGGGATGAAACCAGAGCACCTGGAGTAAACCAACAGAGATACAAAGAGAACATGCAAACTCCACACAGAAAAGAAACCTTACTTGGTGTGAGGTGACAGCGCTACACATCTGGCCATTCTTGATTAATTATTTTTTTTACGACCTGGTGTACGTGATTCGGACACATTTTAGTCGTTACCTGTAATTTCTAGAATACATTCTGTATCCCATTACAGTATATTGTTTAACTGGATTGTCCTTTTGTTTAGGTAAAGGTCTCATTTTGAATCCGAAATGTGATCCTCTACTGTTATTAATCTTATTACCATTTGTTTTGTTTGTCTATTCAAGTGTGCATTTATTTAGTTTTGTTGCCTTTATTGGGGTCTAAATAAAACTTGATATTCAGGTATGTGAGGTCATATGCAGCTAATGCTCACTGATGCACGTGGGGTCCGATCCAACATACTGGTTCTTATAGAAAGGGGGAACACAAAAATATTAGATTAATATAATGTTATGCCTGATCGGTGTAGAAAAATGACATATAAATACTGTTCATTAAAAGAATGTTTCCTGCTCCTTGTCGTTTAATAAATTGTGTATTGTGAGCAAAGAAATATGACCTCACTTAAATGAACAGAATGGGGGAAAAAAAACATTTAAGATTTTTTTTTTCTCGTTTATTTCCATTATAAACACTGGAATTATTTAGAAACCATTCATTGATTTACTTTAAGCGTGATCATCGGTAAAGTAGAAATATCACTTTTCAAATGTACATCTTTAAAGACATGGCCTGCATTCTCTGGAATATTTAACATTATTTGAACTCATTGTTTAGATAATGTTTAACAGTATCAGCACGCCCCGGCTTTAAATTAGAAAATGATACATTAACCTAGAGCGACTGTCCAAAATGCGACCCAAATATACAGACAAAACTCGACGCGTATGTACATCATCCGTCACATATGGCATCAGGTTACGCTGTCTAGCTGTGCAAGATTCGAGCGAACACGTACTGTACAATAAAATAGTGTCTTAAATAAAAGATCCGCTAAAATCGTGCTGGTAATACAACAGTGTTCTGAAACACAAGCTTGCTGGAGTGATTCAGATTCGTTAGTGACACAATCATCGGATAAACCCACCGTAGGACGTCGCTCCAACAATCTGTATACGTCATGCTTAAAGAAACACCAAGCCGGGATTGGTTACTAAAAGAGATGTAACGATTCACTAAGAATCTCTTAAAAACCATTCACGTGGGGCATGATTTGAATCTGTGATTTTAATCGTTATTCATTTTAAACAGCAGGGGGTGCTACGCTATATTTGTTTTTAAAAACAAATATATGATTTAACTTAATTTTTCCTAAAGAGAAAGTCAAAGAATCTGACGATATTGGTCTTCAAATTCATGAAAAAATCATTCCGTGAATCGTATCGCATCGTGGGTCGAGTGTATCGTTACATCCCTTGTTACTAACGGTGATCAGAAGTAAGAAAAATAAACACTGATTTACTTAGTGATAAGCTTCTCTTTAGTGTAAATGTCATTTCCCCAATGATCGCTACAACACCTATCATTCTTAAAGACGCATCGATTTGGCCCATTTAAACAGCTTATCAAATGTCCTTGCACATAAAACATTTTTAAATTATTAACACTATATACACTTTATATTCTAGACCAAGGCAATGCGAGAGAGAGAGAGAAGGGAGGGGAAAAAAAATCAAACCCTTATCCGAGAAATATACAGGTCGGAATCAAGAAAAAATAGGTCGATTTGCATAAAGAAACATAAATGATACAGTACTGAGAGATTTAATACGTCAGATTTTCTATACTGAATTAACGTTACTGTGCGCTGAGCCACATGAAACTAAAAGATTCGGATTTGATTTGGATTCGTGGTATTGATTTGTGGCTCTCGCCACTCTCTTCACTGCGGTCAGGTTCTAAACCTGATTGAGGGTCTCGGACACCACCATCCACAGCCAACTGGAATCTCAGACGAGCTTCTGTGCTCTCGCAAACTCGTTTTTTCACCTAAACTAACGAAGTGAGGGGTTTGATGTTAGCATGTCCAAAAATTTAGCAAATTGTGTGCACCAATGAGCAGTGTCGAGGTAATGAGGAACAATAAATTAAGTGGATTGAGTCATGACAAAATAAATAAAATTAACAAGAACCCACTTCCAAAGGATCAGTTTATTTTACTTTACAATTTGTGAGTGTGTTTGACCTAAATGAGCTGCGTTTTATTCTATAAACTGGAATAATAATTTGAATAGAATAAAACATTTTGCTCATTTTGGTCAAACAAACCCACAAATTGTAAACTAAAATTTTAAAGTGGTCTCTATTTTTTCCACTGCTGTATATGTGTAGATTTTCCACTAGCACACCAGCACAGATATTCTGAACTCCCTGGTTAAGTAGCCACTAAAATGCACAAAAGCAGTGATTACACTGTAGTACCAGTCCCAAGCTTCGATAAATAGGGCCGATGGTGTCAGGATGGACATCTGACTTAAAAACCATGCCAAATCAATGACGGGGATCACGGTCCGTTGTGGCGACACCTAAAGGTGACAGTGACATTATTAACAGAAGTTCTGTGTATAACACACTAGCACATTACAGCTGGGATTTCCAACACACACGTTCTCCAGTCTCACTGAGCACATACACTTATTACGATTGGCTGTTATACAGGGATTGAAGCCGGACCTGGGCTTCTAATGACTGCTGCAACTACCGAGGTAAAACGATCTGAAAAGATGCAGTAAGTACTGCACAAGTGTTGGAGGGGGTTCGACTCTGTCCGAAGCGAAGGGTGGAGAAAATGTGGCGGTGGTGTTGGGGCTGCGAGTGGATGAATTAGAGTCCCTTAAACAAAAAGAGTCCTCCACGGATCAAACGCTCAGGCATGGCAGTCGACAAAAAATCACCAAACAATACCTAACTGTGTACGAAGAACAGACGAGTGAACACTGAGGAAGCGCTGTAACCTGAAGCATGTAAACCTCGATGGGTTCCTTCCATCAGGCGGATCGCAGAGGTCTGCTGTGACCCAGGAGGGTACGAGGGACGAGGACAGCGGCGACTCCCACACCTGTGCACTCCTGGTTAACTCCTCAAATGAAAAGTAACGTAGCCTGAGGAGCTCTCACAGCCTTTAAAGTCAGTTTCTGAATCTCTTCAGCACTTACTCGTGTCGTCAGTCCAAATATTCGGTCATTCTGTCTGCTCTTTAATCCTTTTCTCCGTCTTCACTGCTTCCTGAGGAAGACGAGAAGGCGGCAGGTTAACACACTGACACTTAGTACAAATACATCAGCGTTGTATCAGTGGGGTCAAAAGTTACAATGTTGTTTGATAAAACTTTATTTTACATTGATTTTCAACATGTAACGCTTCATTATGTATGAGAGAGACAGGCAGACTGATATAAATAAATAATATAGACAGACAGACAGAGATGGACACAGATGGAGGGGCATAAAGAGAAAAAGACAGACCGATAGAGACAGACAATGGTCTACTCCAGAGAGACTTACAGTAGTAGTTCATGACCAAAATTCTTTATCTTTAAAGAATATTTATCAAGCTATTTTAAAAAATTATATCGGTTGCACAGTATTTGACGGTTTTATTTCCAAGCATGACATGTTAACTGCATTAACTTTTATTTGATGCACTGTCAGTGCTCTAGACAAACTCTTTGCACTGGTGTGCCTAACTTTTGTTTCTTAGGTGCACCAGCACAAAAGTTAGGAGCTCAAAATATTTGGACTTCATCACATTTCACACCAAAGTTTTACAGGTTCCCTTTTTATTGCTGCCCATATAAGCAATATTGACTTGTAAATGATTAACTGTGTGGTCAACAAAGTCTTTTATTTCAAGCACAATACTATATATTCTACTCTATATTCACAATTGTGACATTATAAAATTATGAGTCTCTCTATATAAACATAACATTGATAAAGGGGTAACACACATTTTTTTATTTATTTGATGCACTATTATTTGTATGATTGGTTGGGCGAGCATTAACCAATAAGAAGCTAAAAATCTTACAAGAACAGTTCTATATAACAGTTTGCAGTTATGGAACATGCGTGCAATTTTTTACAACATGGTAAGTTATGAAATTAACATATTTAACGAGTCCATTTTTGTTGTGTTTCTGTGTTTAGGTTGTATATAAACTTATGACAAATTTGTAAATTGTCATGCATTATAAATATGTTTAAGACAGTGTGCAGACATTTGTATGATACTGCCAGCAAGCAGGGTTTGTGTAGTCTGTGCATAGATAGATGGCTGAAAATTAGTCTGCACGTAGCAGTACAAGTACTAAAATGAGTAAAAGTTACTAAAAGAGTAAGAGTGGACTGAGCTCTGAGAATACAGCACACTTTAGAGCATGGAGCTCCGGTCCGGGAGTGTTTAGCGGCGCACCAATGCAAAATGTCTCATGAAACAATTTACCACCACGTTTTCAGACTTTAAAACCGATTTAGGCTTTTAAACCCGGTGTGGCCGGTACATGAAAAATTCATAACATAACAAAAATAAAAACCGGATTTCGATGTGACTTGGTATACTTCCCAGTGCTACACAGAAGTATAAATATAGAGACAGACAGACAGAATGACAGAGACAGGTAGACAGAAAGATAGACAGATATGGGTACACAAACAGACAGACCGACATATATATATATACGGATAGACACAGACAGAGAGAAAGATAGAAAGACAGGCAGA
>JAYDZG010000023.1:8864224-8876928 GCA_034509265.1 Microcambeva bendego
CGATCTGAGGGCGGCACGGTAACTTATTGGGTAGCACTGTCGCCTCACAGCAAGAAGGTCCTGGGTTCGATCGCCTGTGCGATCTCTGTCATTTCTGTGTGGAGTTTTCATGTTCTCCCTGTGTCTGTGTGGGTTTCCTCCCACAGTCCAAAGACATGCTACCTGGTTAATTGAAGATACTGAATTGTCATGTCGGTACCTGCGATGGACTGGCACCCCATCCAGGGTGTTACCTGTGCCTTGCGCGCATTGAAAAGCTATGATAGGCTTAAGCACCCCTCCTCGACACCAATTAGGATAAGGGGTTAAAGACAATGAACTGAACTGAACTGAATTATTAAGGGGTTTAAGAACTCTATCTATGTAAATCTATGTAACCAACTTGCAAGTCATCTCAAGAATCACCTCAAAATTGTTTCCTTTCCATGATCCCAGATCAGATTCTCCAGTCCTAATATCTGAAATCGGCACCAATCACATGATACAATTGTGGCATCCTAGACTAATTGCTAAATCGAGCAAAATGCTAAAAAGAGCTTCTATCCAGAAAAAGTGTGGTGTTCCTAATAAAGCCGTCGGTTATGAGTGTTGTTATACTCAGATTTTGTTATTCGATGGGAGATATAAAGATGTGGTTAGAAAATCAAATGAAAATATTAATCACAAATAATATTTAAACACAAAAGTGGCACAGAGGCACACACACAACTCATAACAAAAGGAAAACGAAACAATCCAGATTCTGAGCCACCTGTAAGAGCGCTGGACTTTGCTAGTAAAAGTAATGAAACACAGGACCAGGGAGTCAAACAAGGCTTGTTATTGTCCCCAGTCCTGTTTAGGAGCCAGTCATGATAATCTCTGTTTCGTCCCAATATATGTATATCTTATCGTATCCATTGGTCCAAGTTTGTGTAGTCCCTTCTAGGAACTCTTGTTTGTCTAGTCAGGATTTTTCCATGTTACAGTCCAGTCAAAGTAGTTTTAGGCCCCTATCTGATCCACCTGCATTGTTACAACTATCTGGTCATATCAGGGTCATGTAAGGCTCAATGATGCACGTGGGGAGTGATGTCTGACCTGTGTGGTACAACAGGCGAGCTGCTGAAGCTCAGATTGATGAAGAATTATTTATTTTCTACACAGTACACACCTCAAGTCTATGTGTTTGACCAAGAAAGAGAGCGATGGAGTGCTGCGTCAGATGACCTGGCCTCAACAATCACCTGATCTAAACCCAACTGAGATGATTTGGGATGAGTTGGACCGCAGAGTGAAGACAAAGCAGCTTAGCACCTCTGGGAACTACTTCAAGACTGTTGGAAAATCATTCTAGGTCACTATCTAATGAAGCTGATTGAAAGACTGGCAAGTACAAAGCCAAGTGCAATGTGCAAGATTGTCCTCAAAGTAAAACTTGGCTCCTTTTAATTGTGAAGTGTGAAGTGCTCAACTCTTCTCTACATGATGCACCAGACATAACATTATAAACACTGAAGTGAAGTTGATAACACTTATTATATTGTCATCATGACACCTGTTAGCAGTTGGGGTATACTAGAAATCAAGTGAAGATTTTATCACACACATGCAGCACAGTTTTGTGCACGGGGCAGAATAAGGGGGACCAACACAACATTAGGATGGTCATAATGTTATGCCTGATCAGTGTATTTATTAGATGTAGATTAGGTGTAGCCTGCAAAATGAGACATTGTTCATTTAAAAGAACTTTTGTCATTTAAAAAAAAAAAAACACTTTAAACCGAAAGTGTATGTTATGTACTTACATATAACAATTATTTTACTTAATTGATCTATATTTGTTTATTGCTTTTGACTTGCTACTGGATTATCCCCCTAAAACATTCCACTTAAATGGAACATTTGGGACTTCGATCAATAGTGGCAAACACACTCTCATACAGAATATCATTTTAAAAGCTTTTATACAAATTGAACAATACTGTAAAGCACAATACGTCCTGGAATCACCTGCACCTGAATCAGATCCAATGTGCAGGTTGTGTATACAGGCAACCCTCTGCTCTTCTATAATAAGTGCCCTTTGGCAGGTGCATTTTCGGGCCCTGATTACAGCATGCCAAAAAAATACCTTGTACAGCAAACATGGACATAAAGGTGACATTAAACTTTGCTTCTGAATCAGCAAGGGAGTGAAGGCCCGGAGTTCACAACCTTAGGGGACGTGTGATGAGATGGCTAAACTGCCGTGAGTGAGGATTTTTTGATTAACAAATACTGGGTCTCTGTGTGCATCCGTGTGTTTGCATGTGTGGACGCATTTGTGTGTGTGTGAGAGAGAGAAAGAGAGAGAGAAAGAGAGAGAGAGAGAGCAAAATGGTTATGGTTGTTTAATTTATGCAGCACAGCATCTGTTGATCAAATCGAATAAGAAATATCATATTTAATATCAAATAGTATCATTATTTTCAACATTTTTGGAGAACAAAGACACACTGGGACAGTAAAAGCCTTACAGGCAGCTTGTGTTGCCCGGCAATGTATAATCCAAGCTGTTTTGTCAATGCTTTCGATCTGTTTGTTCAACTGCCTAATTGCACTGCAGTGAATTGAAAAGAATTCGATTATTTGTGTTTTTTTCCTTGTTTATTTAATGCATGCATTATAAGAAACTGAAATGCAAGGGGCGTGTCGAGAATAGACCCAAGAGCTGCAGAGAGAGATAGCATTTATTATTCAACCGTCAATTCTGCGGGGTCACGGCAGACCCAGGATCAGTCTATGCGCCTTCAACTGCTGGCCAGATATAAATAGTAATGGATAATTAGTTACCGGAGAAACATGAGACAGGCCTGCCTGTTTGAATATGATCCACGGACAGGTAACTTAAGAAAAGCCCATTGTGGTGCTGATCTGCCCTATATAAGTCCCGCCTCAGCAGACAGTGCTCACCACATAGCCTTACCTTAATCTGACTCGATCACCTACAGGACGTCAACTTCAAGAGGTAAGTGAAGGCAGCTCTTGCTCGCTCTGCAGGATTACTGCACTCCTCCTGCACAGAAAAGGACATTTTCCTTATTTAAATTGTCCTTAACTTTAATTTCTTTCACTTATTTTCTTTATTTTTAGCTTTCTTTCTTTTTCACTCCTTTTGAGAATTTTTATTTTAAAATATGTATGAAGAAAACATCAAAGCCAGCTTCCAATAGTTTAAAATATTACTTTTGTTTATTTGCTTTATGGTTGCAAATACCAATTTGAACAATAACTTAATGCTTTTTATTACCCTACATATTATTTAATAATTTTCATTATTAACATTGAGCAGGTAATTGCTTCTAGTGGAAACTAAAGACATTTTGAAATAAACAAGCTTATTATTTTTTTAGACTTTGCAAAACGTCTTCTTTAGATACATACAGATAGTATTATATTTTATTCTAATAAACTACAAGGTTTGTGATATTATTAACTATTTATATCAGCTTATTATTATTATTATTATTATTATTATTATTATTATTATTATTATTATTATTATTATTATTATATTTTGTTTCAATTTCAAGTATTTCCAGGATTGTAATTTAGAGAATCATAGTAGTAATCATAGTAGTAGTAATTTGAAATATAAAGTAATACATTATAAATAATGCAATTCATTATTATTATACAAAAAAATAATAATACAAATATATATATTTAAAAAAAAACATTGTATTAGTACTGCATAGTTTTAATACAGTGAAAGTCAACTTTTATGAAGGAGGTTAATGTTAACTTAAGTCCATGTTTATTTCAGCATTGAATTTAGATCATTTGTTCCAGTCTCTTCCAAAATGACAGAAAATGTCATAAAAATAAATAATATATATATATATATATATATTTAATTACATGTACTTAAAATAACTTTAATGCAGTGCATGCAGACACTTACATACACATGCTATTATAATACTGAAAGATTTTGTGGTAAATAATGGTGTCTAGTTAAAATGATGGCTGTACAATATATTTACAGTAAATACTTAGCTAGATACATTAAAAAATGTTGACACTGTATCCCTCCAAAACTGCCGATTAGCAATTAACATTATTAGAAGTAACCAGATGACATGTTTAGAAACAGCATAAACACTTAGGTTGTTTAAGTGTGTTAATTATTTACACTGCTTGTTTCTCAGGACTATGTCGCTCACATCCATCCTTTCCGCTGATGCCATCGCCAGCGCTATCAAGGACTGCCAAGGTATCGATTTTCTGCAGCCCGTATCATCTGGCCCGCTCTCTTTCATTAGCTTTAGATAAGTAAATGTGATGGCCTGATGGGTAAAGTTATGACTGCTAGCCCCAAATGAACCCTCTGAACTAAAGAGTATAAAAATTTGGGATATTTAATAATCTGCTGATTAGGATATATTAGCTGGTGTTCTTGTTGGCTTATTGCTGACTATAAAAAGAGTAGAATAAATGTGCACTGATTTAAAAATATTTCCCCCTATGTAGCACCGGAGTCCTTTGATCACAAGAAGTTCTTCCAAACATGTGGTCTGACTAAAAAAAGTCCTCAGGAAATCAAGACTGTCTTTGGCATCCTTGACAATGATGGCAGCGGCTTTATCGAGGAAGAGGAACTCAAGTAAGAACTTTTTTTAGTTTCAAGAATAAGTGAGCTTTCCCAAAAGCAAATGGTTGCAGGTATTAGAAAGGCATTTTATTTACTTGGCTTGTGTTTCTTAATAACACACCACATTCAACATAGAGCTTATGAAGATAAGGGTTGAGAATATTTATTGGGGCATCATTTGGTTTAATAATGGTAAAGAAGTGCTTTAACAAAAAATATAAAGCCAATTTAAGCACACATATGAAAAATGTTTACTGGTTTATTGTCCTGGTAAAACTGGACAATAATAATAGTTATTATTATTATTATTATAATAATAATTATTATTATTATTTTGTAGGTTCTTCCTGCAGAGGTTTTCACCTGGAGCTCGGGTGCTAACCGAAAACGAGACTAAGAGATTACTGTCTGCAGCTGACGATGACAACGATGGAATGATCGGAGCAGATGGTAAATTGATTTTAACATTATCTTGTCCTTATAATATGTAGTAATCATAATGTATTAAGAAATCTAGTCAGGATGTAGTTTTAGTACCTAATTACTAATGTCGGTTTCTTTTTCTTGGACAGAATTCCAGCTCATGGTTATCTCTTAAAGACGCAACCGCTGCTGCCTCATCCTGGTGTCAACATTCAGTCTGACACCTCCTTTTCTTTCCTTTTCCTTTTATTCTCTGAAAGCCACCGATGTCACTGATGCAACAGAGCCCATAGTTTATACTTGACTTTTGAATAACTGCAAAGAAAGTGGTGCAAGATATCACCAAACTGTACAGCGAATAAAAAATAAAGGATTTTAATTACAAATGAAAATGTTTAAGCGTTCCTGTTTATGTTTGAGATTGTTGCAGATTTTGATATTACATGGCTACATAGCTGAATGGATATATATATTTATTTTTATTGAAGCTTTGATTGGTTTTCATTTGATGATTAAATTACAACAAATTGCATTCTGCAAATCAACCACAAAATATTATCAACAATGTCTGTCCAGCATGTGTATAAGCCAATTGGTTGCTCATTGGAACCTAGGTTAAATTTTGACATACATAGACTTGCCAAGACATTTACCTAGTATTGTTTGGTTATCTAGCCTAATAACCCTGTGTCAGATAAAAACGTCAATAGAAAAACAATAAGAGAAAGGCGGGCATACCTAACCAAATGGACTATGGAACGGTAACTAAAATCAATCGGTGCAATACGACAAGCAGGTATACTGACATGGGAAGGAAACCCAGAGTTAAAGGCTAAGTGGTGTAGAAACATGAGCGACTGCTCTCCAGGACTACGCGCTACAGTTTAAGTGATGTTTACCCACAACGTGCCTTGAAAATGAAACCGGCAATTGGCAGGAAGGCTGTTAAGTATTATTTGCAGTATATGGATAGTGGTAATGGTAGTGTTCATGGATAGCAATAATTCAAGACTTCTAATATACAATGGCTAACATATCAATGGCTTATAGACATGTATAGGTCACGTGTAGTATTGTGGAATAAATGAATTGTTAACCAAATAAAAATATTGAACTTTAGTATAGTTCTTTTTAGCCCCTTGAAAATGTCAGGTGGTACAAGCGTTAATGAATAAGTAATATTTTGAAAATATTTACCATTAACAGAACATATAATGTAACATTATTGAATGTGTAGTAAAGTTACACCTCTCAGGCATAACATTATGACCACTGAAAGGTGAAGTGAGTATCTGTTTATCTGATTATCTCTTCATTGCTCCTGTTACTGAAAATGTAATTCTTGAAGTTGAACTTAGAAGCAGGAAAATGGGTGCAGCTCTTGTGGGGTGTTCATGTTCCAAGGAAGGAACAGTTGTAAATCAAAGACAGGGTCATAGGTGGCCAAGGCTCATTGATGTCACAGTCACATGGGTGTTTTGGCCAGAAAAGGTGGACCAACACAATATTAGGAAGGTGGTCATAATAATATGTTCAGTTCAATTCATTTCCTTATACCGCTTATCCTAATTAGGGTTGGGTAGGGGTTCTGGAGCCTATTACAGCTCTTCAATGGGCGTAAATCACACAATAATGGTATGTCTGTTTAAAAATATATTACATTCACAGTACACTGAAATTAACCATTGTGTGGCACCTCTGGAACTGAGAGGGTTCGAATCTAAGACCTTCCGTTCAGTAGCCCAAAGCACACACACTCTAGCGTTAATCCTTCCCAGAATCATGTGGTCACACCAAATGACATGACAAAACCACTTACACTTTTTTGGGTCATATAAGAGGTATGCAGGTTGAGCTGTAGATTACCAACTCCGGACATACCAGAGAATGAAAAGATATTGGGACAACACTTAATAAATGTAGTAGTTTATATTAATATCCCATCATATTGACTTTGCTGCATGTCGTAATCTAGCAAACAAATGAGTCATTCAACTACAGGAAGCCACAAGCCACCAGACACCACACCTAGGTATTACTTATTCATTTATTCATATTTGGTAACAGCTGATGATGAGTAAGAATCTATCCCAAGAGCCCTAGACACAGGGCTGGGGCATCAGTCCATCACAGACCCAATGTGAAAACATCAATACTATCAATACTATAACTATACCATATTCCTAGTTATCAGAGTGACACAGGAGCTAAGTGGGAAGCACTATCGCGTCACAGAAAAAGGTCCTGGGTAAGATCCTCAGGTGGGGCGGTGTGGGTTCTTTCTGTGTGGAGTTTGCATGTTCTCCCTGTGTCTGTTTGGGTTTACTCCAGGGGCTCTAGTTTCTTCACACAGTCCAAAAACATACAAGTGAGCATAATTGGAGATACAAATTGCCCATGACTGTGTTTGATATGATCTTGTGTGCTGATGAAACTTGTGTAATGAGTAACTACCACAACTACCTATTAAATCCTAATAAATAAACAATTTTATGATCAGATGCAAATGTTCAGTTCAGTTCATTTTCTTAAACCCCCTATACTAATCAGGTTCGGGTAGGGGTGTTGGAGCCTATCCCAGCTCTTCAACAGACACAAGGCGTTGAACAGGTTCTTTGATGAAGAGATAACCAGCGTTATTGATTTTGTCTGTCAGTGATCAGAATGTTAGGCCAGGTCGATGGCTGATGGTTACCTTATTATGACAGCACATTGTAAAATTTTAAGTGTGGAACAGTTTATTTAAAAAATGGATCCATAAGATGTTTGACCAAATTTTACTATTGCTCCTTAACTAAATATTAGCTTTGCTAACAAAAAAGCCAATGGCATTCATTAGTCACTAAGACTTCTGCTTCTACAAACAGAATAAACCAACTAGTCAAACGATATCACTGGAGTCAATGAATTTATTCTATCTACAATTTAACTGATTCAAAAGTAATTTACTTTTACATTTGTCTAGATTATAAATGTGGGTAAAAATCTAAACGGAGCACGAGGGCCTGATGTGACTAATGCTGTGTTGACTATATGGGCACAAAATTCCAAAGGCACATTCAAGGAGGCCTTTACAGTACATAATAATACCCATGGTTAAAACTAGGTCATGGTCCGTTGTCTATGTGCTGTGACTATGACTGGTTCTCTATTCATAATATATACATACTTATACACCATCACATCATTATGGCAACATTGTGACCTACCAGGACCTAGCTGCTGTACATGCTGCACATGCCGGCTATTCTGGATATTAGTTGGTGGTCATAATAATGTGACTTGACAGCAGACTAAATAATGGATTGCTCATTTGTGGTCTGAACTTTTGCTTTAGAATAAAGCGTGTATGAGGACATGAGGTTCACCACAAAATATGGCTGCTTAAACAAACACCTGCCACCAAGCAAATTCACTAACAGCAGGCTTAGTTACTTAATGTTCCCATATTTAAAAACACTTAATTTTATTCTTTTCTTCTCTATTTGTAATGCCAGGTCAGGCAGGTCATGTTTATTTCAATGCAAATCTAAACAAATGCTGGATGTACACGTGAAGCATCATGCACAGTGATGAAAAGAATGCAAAAGAGTCGGACTAAGAAAAAACGAATGCCAAGTTCACACTACATGACTTTTCCAGTGATTAGATGGCTGTACAATTAATAATAATAATATGTTAAATTTATATTGCGCCTTTCACAGTCTCAAGGTCGCTTTACAAGTGGGGAAGAAAAGTATTCAGTAGAGATTCGAACAATATCAATAGCAACAGTCACGCAGGGATTGAGGCAGAGAGTTCCAGCAACCACACTGAAGGATCTGCCACCCATTGAGGACAGTTTAGTTGGACTTGTAGAGAGAAACCTGCATCTTGAGGACCTTAGGGAGTCAAGAGGGAATGTACGGGTGTATCAGTTCTTGTAAATACACCGGAGCCATGGAGAGCTTGGAATATAAGAAGCAGTTTCTTAAATTTTATGTAAAGTGCAGTTAATTCAGAATGAGGGTGATTAGGGCTGATTTTTTTGTTCTGGGTGAGGAGTTTAGTTGGAAGACCTACATTCATGCTACACGACCCGTTGTGATTTTCCTACTACACGACTGATCAATGATAAACCATCAGGGGGAATCACAGATGAGTCTGGTTTCTCACAGATGTTTACTTACAAAAACCTACAGGAGAAATGACAGGGTTTGATGATGTCCCCCTTTTTCTGCCCAAAACGCAACAAGTTGTGAAGCATTGTGTATTTTGATACCTTTTTATAAGAATCAGTATAAACGTCTTCAGCTACAGATACAGTGGTTTATCTGTTGGCCTTTGCTCCCCATGTGCATCAATGAACCTTGGCCGCCCATGACCCTGTTGCTGATTTACCACTGTTCCTTCCATGGACAACTTTTCAAAGATACTGACCACTGCAGACCAGGAACAGCCCACAAGAGCTGCAGTTCGAATTAGAGATGCTCTGACCGGTTGTCTAGCCCTCACAATTTGGCCCTTGTCAAGATTTGAGGATAAAATGTTTCCTTGCTGCCTAATATATCCCACTCACTAACAGGTGCCATGATGAAGAGAGCACGTGTTATTCATTAAACCAGTGGTCAAAATGTTATGCCTGGTTGGTGTTGATATGATATGCTCAAAAAGTAAAACTAGTTATACATATTTCTAGTTTGCTAGGTGGGACAAGGCCAGACTAAAATGGGGGTGGGTGTTCAATGCTTTGTAAGGACACTGGTTATTAGCCTGGAGCTCCTGTACAGAAGTGGAGGAACATGAAAATCTGTGTTTTGGGGGTCAGGATAAAGGAGAAAATCCATGGACCAGGAAAAAGTGTTTGTTTTAGAATTGCAAATGTCTGGTTGGTTCTAGTTCCTTATTAAATTTCTTTAATAGGTTTTGCTCTGAGGTTTTGCTAGTTTGTATACTGTAAAACACAGAATATTTCAGATCCTTTGTTATTTTTAATATTTTTTTTTTGCTATACTCAAACTCTTTTGTATAACATTTATGATTAAAAAAAAGACCAGAAACAGCTCTGCCACATTTCAGCTAGGAACATTAAAACTGTGTGATTTGAAAAAACTTTGGTAAAGCCAAAGAGTCTGTATTCACAATTTATCATGGCACTTACACAGTCACACCCTGACAGTCCCAACCTTACAGGCAATAGTCTCATGTAATAATAGTTATTACAATGTATACTGTAGTATTATTTGCTGCACCGTCATTACACTGTTTGGTTTTTGTGAGCTAAAAATACTTGCAGACATCTACTGCCAGCCTCATGTTTGGTTTCTGCATCTATATCATTGACATTGACCTTCAATAATGTGTCTCATTGGAGTTTCATGGTTATTACATACTTTTAAACAACAAAGATCAATGTCATATTTATTTTACAGTTGTCAGAGATGTATGTATCAATTTTACAAATTTTTATTTAATAATGCAAGATGGCATACAATCACACATTTACATACAAATGTAAATATTTACATCATCCTCGTCACTCATTGAAAGTGAAAGTCTGGAAGGAAAACAAGTACACCACTCTGAGAGAGCATGCCAAGAATGAAGAATGTCAAGAACTCACTATGGACTTTATCACAGACATCATATTATTATTATTATTATTATTATTATTATTATTATTATTATTTGCTAGTTATAATTTCTCTCGTTCCTCTTAAGTTTTTTTCTTCCTATAATTTTACGGGAGATTTTCCTTGCCACTGTCGCCCTTGGCTTGATCAACAGGGTTTTTTGGTCTGTCGGTCTGGAAGTTGTTGTTAATGTCTATTGTAAAAAGTGATAAAGAAATGAATTTAAAAAGTTTGTCAGAGCTATCAAAGGAAACCCACACTGACAGAGCAAGAACATTCAAACTCCACACAGAAATGACCTGCGCTGCTCCACCCAAGAATCTAATCCCGCCCCTTTTTGCAGTAAGCTGATTGTACGACCCACCAAGCCACTGTGCATCCCACATAGGATTATGTACATTATTTTATCACTTTCAAACATAGTAACATCAACGAACCAAACCAGGCATAACATTATGACAATATCCTAATATTGTGTATGCTCTGTGTATTCTGAACCTTTCTATCAGAACAAGCAACTTCTTCTGCAGTCTGAGCTACAGTTGCGTGTCTGTTAGATTAGACCACTGGAGTCTACATGTGAATCTTGGCCACCCATGCCTGTCAACGGTTTACCTCTGTTCCTTCCTTGGATCACATTTGATATATACTGAGCCCTGCAGAGAGATGCAGTTTTGGAGATGCTCTGACCAAGTCGTCTACCCATCCCAATTCACATTCCTTACGCTCGCCCATTTTTCCTGCTTCTAACATCAACTTTAAGGATAAACTGTTCCCTTGCTACCGACTAACAGGTGGTGTAATAAAAAGATCCGTCATTGATCAAAATGTTATGCATGGTCAGTGTTAAAACGTGATTTCAGCTAAATAATTAAATAATTATTTTTTATAGCTTCTTAATATGTTTGCATGGTCCGATTATCCTAAACCTTTACAGTCCAGTGGGATTTTCTGTTGTATTGAAACACTGTTTCCATAAAAAGATGCTGATATGAATGGAAAATATTGGAGCGGTTGTAATGCTTTTAAACAATCACCAATCTACTGAAGTGCTGAAGCGATAACTTATCACCACATAGGTATCTCCCAACCCATATTACTGAACCATTACAAAGTCCCTTTTTAAAAAAAAATCACTGCTACCTAGAATTCAGGAGCGTCTGACCTTTGGCTTTCTGTGGCGGCCTGCCAATGTTTAAGGTCAGGAAAGCCAGTGATGTAACAGTAGTCTGAGAAGACAACGAAGCCATGACCCTGACGGATCAGAAGCCGTGACTTGTGAACAGGAAAGAAACAGTAGATGGCAGGTCCTAGCTGCTGACTCCTCGGACGCTGGAGCAGGCTCATGTGACAAGGACAGGCGTGCAGGACAATCGTGACTATGTGATATTATTTCTAGTGTGAGGAAACTCTGCCTCATAAGGCAGAGACATCAGCAAGATGGGGAAATGGATACAGGGGGAATACAATTAGAATGGTAATGAAGAAAGGCACGGGAAATCTTTAAATAGCTTCATGGCTTTATGCAGCAAATTCCATCTGCTTGCCTTACAGTTTGAAGTGGGTCTTAATAAGGCCAAAATCTTCAATGTCACAGATTTCTCCTTCAGGTGGGGGGGGGGGGGACCTAACCAAAACAAAAGACACTTTTGAACAGTAAATGTGTAACTGGCATTTGTGCATGTAATTTAACAAAGGTTTGACTTTTATCCCTTGGCCATCTGATTATTTCAGCTATTGCCGCTCATCTTGGCCTTTATGCACTGAAACTCCTCCAGATTCCTTGAACCATGCACTGCAGAGGGAGACATGTAAATCTCTTCCACTCGTTCTTGAGGAACATTTTCTCACACATTTGTAGACCAACTGGAAATCCTCTGATCAATCAAAGCCTATCAAGGATGCTGCTTTTGTACCAAACCATGATTACAATCACTTGTTGACATTTACTTTTTCACCTCAATACTATTACTAAATGTTTTTGGAATTTGTTGCAGGCCTGAAATAAAGGTGAAAGAAAGATGTTTATTAATAAATGAAATAAGAGCACA
>JAYDZG010000023.1:8884452-8898441 GCA_034509265.1 Microcambeva bendego
CAGACCCTAGGGTGACTAGTGTCATGTCAAGTTCATTTCTGTTTGATTTTGCAGTAAATAGTTTCTCATCGTTTGTTTGCTATAATTTTACTTAGCATAATATTTTTGTTTTGCTGATTTTTTCTAATGTCCATATAGATTACCTAGTTAAATAATGTATATTTTTAAATGTTCCTGCTATTAATAGTCTCTGCACGGCCATTGGTTATTCATCAGATCGTTAACAGGTTAAGGTAATAACACAAAGGTTATTTTAGACATAGAATACAGTTAGCCTTTCCATTCTCACCTAGTGTACATAATAAATATTTATGACACCCATAATCCCTACTGTACTCATGTGACTTTGAGGACTTTAAAATTTAAGACCGGTGCTTCTTTGATATAATCGTAAACATTATCAGCTAGATAGTGGCAGCAATGTGCTATATGATGACATATATATGATACCTGTACGTAAGGATTTCTTGTAAGATAGCAGTGTGGAGGCTGAAAGAAGCTTGTACTTCTACAGATCATTAGTCTATAATTAAAAACAATATCTGAGAAAAGCAATTCTAGACAAATTGGCTAATTCTGAATTAAAACTTTGCCTGTTTGAATGAGGCACGATCTTCCAGTGATAACTGTGCAATCAATGATCAGTGTTTTGGGCATATAAATGTGAATGTAAATATTTTCAGATATTCCCATTACGAATCACAACAGCATTATGTACTGGTTTGGGATAATTTTTATGCCGAATGATGGTCCAGATGCATCCCTCCTAATTGTCTGGGCTTGCATCCTTGTCCATCCCAGTGGCCAGGGTGGTACATTTTAAGAAATCATGACAAACAATGATTCATTGTGAGCTGCAGTTAGCATACACAGCGTCTTCTTCCTTTCTGGCTGTCAATAATTGATGCCTGTTGCTTCATTGTCACCAAAAACTCATACCAAGGTGGGAGGGTCAGGCTCACCTTTCTTATTAAGTCTGTCTAAAATTTTAATGGGCACCCCATCGCGCACTGATCCACGTGGCCTCCGGCCAATTTTCAGGGTGTAAAGTATAGGTTTCGTCTCAAAAATGCACAAAGACAGCCATTCCTGGAACGCCACTGCGTAACTGTTGAGATCTGATTCAGTTCGTTGCCACATAATCCACTGCAAAGGGACAGAAGTCATAAAATTTTAAATCGTGATGAAGGGACAATGCACGTGGAGATGTGTGTGGCAGGGTCTCATGGATTATGCAGAGGCCGGCCAGCCAGCTGCTATTGTTTAATTTCTGTGTAAGGTTACATTCTGATACACAAGCATTAAGATGGGACAAATCTCAGCCACTGGAGAACGAGAATCCAGTGAGAAGAATGGCTGAGTAAAATCAATCCGACTGTTCTCGCAATCTTAGATCCGACCTTTTGATTGCTGCTTAAAAATGGTCAATTAATTAGGTAAGCTTTTCTTACATGTGCACTTATTAGCCATTTAAATGCCCTTTGTATGTATACAATGACTGACTGCCAGCCATATGTTGTCATGCCATCTATACCTGTCCATCAATGCAAAGAAACCCCAAAGCACCACCAATGATCGGATATTATTCTTTATGCTAGCCCAGGGTGTCACATACTTTTGTAGCTTGAGATCATGATCTTTTTTAAAAAATGCTTAATGTTTAATGCTGAATATCAGTGTCACAAACATTGGGTGCAAGAAAAAACCATCTCAAAGCATCACACGTTCATCCATTCACACCACAGGCATATTTGGCACTGACCTTTTTCGTCTTCTTGTAAATGATTTTATTTAACATAAATGTAAAACAATATTCAATTTCAATATCAACATTTTAAATGAGAAAAGAGACCAAAGTGGAATATAGTACTGATCAGATGAAATATAAAAGAGGTGGTATTAATCATAATACACTATAATGTTGACATTCTATACTGAAACAACTTAGATAACAAAAATCGAAATTGTGGCCATGTAGTCTTCAAGGGGAGAAAAATAAATCGTTTAAGAATTAAAAGCAGAATACAAACGCAGCAGGATATGTTACCAACGGCCCTTTGAAAGCAACACCCCTGCTGTACAGTTTGTAGGGTAACATTGACCTTGTTTTGAAAACTGATCGGTTACTGTTTACCATAAATAGCAAAGTCCCAGTGGGCCGTACATCTTTGGCAAAAATAAATATTTGGTTGGGTTGGTCTACAATTAATAATACAATTTTTTGTCCATTTATGAATGGACGGCAGACTAATTGAAAAGAGATACGTCTGCAAAGTAAATATTGTTTCTCATTTGGGTTTAGCTTGGTAAATATAATGACCTCAATTTTGCTAATAGCTTCACTAATTACTTAATAATTTTATTTACAGAACATTTCCCCAATGTTTTCAACTCGGACTATATGCTAGACTGTGAGTCTAGTTAAGCTCATCCAAGCAGCTGGAGGTGTGAAGGTTTATGTAAATGTTTCAACCCTGCTCAAAGCTACTCATGTGACCTATTTGCTTCCTGTCATGTTTCAACAGTGACAGTCACGACTGTAAGACTTCACCAACCTATTGAAGCACCAAATTCGGTTCATTTTGATTTAAATGTAGCATTCTGAGTATCTCCTATTAAACGCTGTGTTCATCGAACACGTTAGATCGTATTACTCCACAGATGCAATTCACGCTGTTTTTACAATGGTTTGTTCATCGACTTCATCAGCCGCAAATAAGCATTTCTGTTCCGGGCTGTACAAATTACAGTATTCTTGTAAATATCTCAGGTGTTCTTTGTTAAAAACATGCAGCCATTTTAAAAACCAAGAATACTGTATTATGAGCAACCACTGCCTATTTGAGGTTCACCTTAGAACTCACTCACATGCCAAAATTATACGCACATGGAGTGGCACCTATAGTGGAGATGGAAAACAGACCACAAGTGTGATAGGACAGACAGTGGATACTGATGTCACACACACACACACCCACACACACTATATTACCAAGGCAACAGTGTAGAATGAGTCCTTACTTTGTCAAAATGACATAAAATCATGGATGTCCTATGTAAGCTCTTCACTTGACAGTGCCTGTATTTCTGAAATTCAAATATATACCTCCATGTCACTCATGCTGTGGGCAAAGATGCGCACCCACACCATGAATGATGTTGGCTTTTGCATGTCCTGACCACAGCCTATATGGCTTTGACATGGATAACTCGACATCTGTTTTAAAAATGCCGAGACGGGGTTCATCTATCATAGCACAAGTTTTATGGTCTATTGAGATGAGCTCTGTTCGAAAAAAGTCAGTGGCATTTTTGCAAAATAAATCAATAAATCAATATGTGTTTGTTTTCTAACTAACATAATTCATCATGCAGTAAGATGCTTTAAATGATTACCTTTCAGTGGTTCAACAGTAGCTGGGTTCCAGTAATAGCGTCAGTCTCTCATTCTTAGTGATGCAATACTCATGGTGACACAACATTTTCATTACAATTTGAGGTCCACATTATGACCAGAATGTCCACTCATGCTGTCCTGCTTCTTTCATTCATACCATTTGCTTACAGTTGTACCTTTCACCTGATTTCTGTCTGTGTGGTACTTACATTGCTTTCTATTTTCCAAAAACATACTCCATTAAATTGCCCCTAAAAGCAATGAAATGAGCTATTATCATTGGTACTAAACGTTACTCCTACCTGCCAAGCCATTGAATGGTAAATTGGCTGCTTTAAATATACTATACACTAGTATACAATAATGTAATGGTAGGGCTAAATACAATAATCTGACAATAATTATAAAATATATAGTAACATGCTGGCAACAAAAAAATCATAAAAGCAGAAGCTGATCAGAACCTGCCAATATTCAAAACTGTAAATTTTTGCACACAATTACCAATGAATCAATAAATTAAGCCAAATGATATGTAAAGCAATGTTATTTCATACATAACGGAATATCTGTATATACAATACATAGCTATAAATAAATCATGTAGTAGAAATATTAGGAATGTATTGATACACCGCAAGACCACAGCACCAGAGCACATGTGTCATAATTCAAATCGGTAATTCATGTGAAATGAATCGATATTTACTTTAAACAGCAGAGGGCACTAGCACTATTCACCTAGCCTGGTTGACCTCGCTTACCAGGTTGCCAGGTACATGATTATTTATATATTCAGTATTTTATTTTTAAGGAAAATAAGAAAAGAAACTTTGTCATAATTTGTTTTAATTTTAGTTTTATAATGCATTATGGGTATATGGGTATAAGCATGTATAGTTCCATTCCTTAAAAATTAAATTATATTTAGCTAAAGGTTTCTGCTTACATTTGATTTGCCAAAATATTGTATTTATTTGAATAAAAATAAAATCCATTAAAAACATTATAGAGACACTTAGACAACCAAAATGGATAACACAGTGGTGAGTGAGGTCACATTGTACAGTCATCCTGAAAGACTTTCACATTATAAAAGTTTAATTAGGTGGTCACTTAAAGGTAGAGGTGTTAGCTTTTTATCTCATTCATTATGCCAAATTAAATTAATTCACCAATTGTCCATTTAAAGGAAATAAGCGTCACTAGTTCATCAATAAAGCTTTCTCACAGCACTTGGAATACTAGTACTCGGCTTCCCTCTAGTGGACAAAGGCCTGAAGAAAGCTTATTCGTAATAAAATTGCTAACTTTTAGCAGTGTATTTATAATTTGGGTCTTCTACCATTTCATTATAAAACTACTGTATCAATAGATGTACTAATATAATTATTAATTAATGACCAATTAATAAAATATAAGATTAGATTTACAGTTGATTGAACACAGCACTATATTTAAAGTTTAATTGTTACGTTATTGCTATTTATCACTTTCTAAAAAATTGGGAAGAGGCCATAAAAGTTTGAGGAATTAACAAAAAAAAACTGCTCTGTAAAGTGATACGTGATTGGTAACACAATCAAATACAAACCACATATCAGCTTTATAAGCGTTATAAGCTTTTAATTATAGAAAAGTTTGGATTTTTAAAAGCAGAATCATTTGTTAATTCTCTTTAATCTTTGACAAAATATTTGTTTTATAAGCTTTAATTATAACGGTGACTAATAATTATTTTGTCATGCCTTTCATGCCAAAAGAACATATTAGCTAAAATAACAAATTAACGGTTCCTTCAGGATCGCCACAGAAGGTTAATCGATTTTAAAATAACTGAAATTAATTCAAATAACTTATAACACGTTTAAAATTAATAAAAGAAACCATTCCAATACCATTTTAAGTGAAACAGTTTTATTTAACGTATTTAGTATTAAAGGTGTTCCCCACTGTACTCTTAACTGATGAATCTGGAAGATTCTCATAGGTCTTAGCGCCCGCCTCGTTACTGCTCTTCTAGTGTAAAAACTTTTTGATGATTAACCTCATGCTAAACTAATGATTATTAAAGATTTATCAAAAGACGAGACGTGTAACGTGTCAGGTTATCTTAAATTTACTGAAATCCAGGCTGGGAATTAATACTGAACGCGTATTAAAGATGTTGACTTTTACTTTCGAGGGATATGACGCGACATTGACGTGTCTTTCAGCGTCTGAAGCTGAAGAACAGTGAAGACGTCCGGACTGCTTCAACTATTTGGGTCGGATTATTTTAACAGTTGGAAGTGAGAGATTAAGAAGCATGTCCATGTACCAGATTAAGCCGGTCATCGGGAGTGCAATCCACATCGATTTACCCACGTGCATGTACACGTTATCCAACGTGCACTCACCGCGCGAGAGCGGATTCACAAAGCACGCGCTCCAGGTAACGATCTGTACTGATCCGAACACCTCAAAGCATTGTTTTAAATCACTGATGATCATATTTGTTGTCACCCATGTTCGTGCATGTATTCGAATGTATGATTAAGATGTTAGCGCGTGCGTGTGATCTTAATGATCTTAGTTTAGGCTGACGCAACTGAAAGCACAGCGGCGCAATGCATCTGCTCAGCTGTCTACTGCAGTATTAATAGCTCAAGTGCACTACATTCACTTCATTGGGATTCATGTGCATGGAGTATTGCGTAACAGATTTGACTTGACACACTGGCTCTGTGGGTAGCACTGATGCCCCACAGCAAGAAGGACAATTCCACACAGACATGTGGAGAACATAGAAGGGACCCGGACCATGTCACGTATACATGGGGAGAACATGCAAACTGCACAAAGAAGGGACCTGAACCATGCACCGTTGATATGGGGAGAACATGCAAAGTAAACACAGAAAGGATCCAGACCATGCCATGCAGACAGGCTGAGAACAGAGCCTGAAAGGGAAACCTGGGATTTCTTTTTTCAGGCAACAGTGCTACCCACGGAGCCACCCTGTTACAAGTTTTGTGCATTCATAGATTATTTTAAGAGCTATTTATACCATACAGATGAACAATACTGATATTCTGTTACTAACTGTTGCCCATTTGTTTCCCTGTGTGTGTCACCCCATTTAATCAATTAAAAAGTACCCCTTTTGGCCTTTTGTAGTTAGGGATGCAGCTGGGGAGCCTCTCCTAAAACAAACTGCACATCTTTTACTTGCATATAGTACTTTAAAGAGAACATTTTTGAAAGAAAAAGCAAATAAATCTTAAATTACTCTTAAAATGCATGCAGACAACAGAAAACGTAGGCATAAATAACAAATTACAATTCATAAATTTCCCTCACACTGTATCTAGCGTTCTCATTGGTAGTTCGACCAATCACTCACTGCCAGTCATGCCACACCTCTTGAAATATTCAGCAGCTTCAAAATCTGGTTCTGCTCAAGGAGAGGTTGGCAAACTAGTAGGGGGACCAGTTGTTGAGTAGTTCACACTACATGAGTTTGAACTAGGCATTACTGAACAGTAGGTGGGAGTGGCTAGTGTGTAGTAAACTTAGTATTCATTGAAATGTACATGAAAAGTACCCGGTTTCAGTATGTGATTTTGGATGCAGCCCTCGGCCTTATCAGGACACCTGCCCACCTCGTGAACGCTTAGTGCAAAAGTCAAACTCACCCATCCAAAATATGGAGCTGTATTTAGTTGTATGGATTAAACGTAACCCCTAGAAAACATAGACACATATTCTTTATGTAAATAAACATGTATACAAGTGATCATTATAAAGTGTATAATACCAGGTCTATCATTCATTGGTTTGTATGCCTCTTTTCACTCTTGCAGAATGGAGATGTGGATCCTGCAATCAAAGCCCTGGAGGCTCGCCAGGACGAGATCATGCGGAAGCTGTACGCTCTGAAAGCCGCTGTAGATGGCCTGGCTAAGACCGTCACGACTCCAGATGCTGACCTGGATGTTACGACTATGTCACAGAGCACAACAGAGTCCTCCTTCACGGGCACGGCTGATCTGGACACTCTCCTTGGCAAAGTGAGTGACTGTCTGTTTTAAATTATCTGATCTTCTACTTGATTTGTGACATAAGGGCCTTGCTCAAGGGCCCAGCTGGGGCTTAATTGCAGAGCTGGGATTCAACCTTTTAACCAATCCGTCTAAAGTAGAGGCAGCTGTGGTCATGGTTGTTAGAGAACTGGGCTTGTGATAAGACGGCTGTCGGTTTTATTCCCAGAGCCAACAGGTCACGACTGAATATGCCCAACCCCTAACTGCTTCCCAGGTACCATGGCTAGGGCTGCCCACCACTCCGGGCATGTGTTTTCATTGCCCCTACTGTTTTACTCTCCTCGTGCCATTGTAAAGATGCAGTCGGGACTGTACGTGTGTCATACAGGCAGAACTTGCAGAAAATAATATTTTTGGATCTGTTTCCAGTCCATGTATGATGAAATTGAGAAAGTTGTGATTGCCTTTGTTTTGCAGGACCCAGGTGTACTGAGGGACATCGTGATCAATGCTAACCCGGCCAGTCCTCCACTCTCACTGCTGGTGCTGCATGAACTGCTGTGCAAGAGTTACAGGGTGCTCTCCGCTGTACACGTCCATTCGTCTGTCTCGAGCGTACCTCCGGAGCTGCTCTCATGCCTGGGGCAGCACCACAATGAAAACTATAGCCGTGAGCGATTCCAGCTGGGTTTTACGCTCATATGGAAAGATGGTAAGTGAAAGAATAAGTAAAGTGTTGGGGTGGGAAAGCTAGGAATTAAAGCCGGAATGCGATCAAGTTTGGTCTCGTCAGCTTGCAAAGTTGGCGCTTCAGGCTTTGCGGTTTGATGTTTGGGTATTTAATTTGTTTTAAACTTGGCAGAACTATCAAGCAAATACATAGATACTGTCCTGCCTTACTTTTTACATAGGTCTGTCAGCATATACAAAGGTTCATCAAAAAGGGTTTTTTAACTATTTAATATATCCCTTTTTTACATTTATACCCAGTCTCATACCATTTTCAATGTCATCAAAAAGTGCATAAATACATATGTAGAGCAGTTGTAGTCTAGTGTTCAGGTAGTGGAATAGTAATCTCAAGATCGCTGATTCAAGCCGCCCCACTGCTGGGCCCTTGAGCAATGCTTTTAACCCAATGTTGCTTAGACAGTAGACTGTCCGAGCACTGCTTTAGATAAAAGCTTCTGCTAAATGCAAAAAAAACAGTAGTGAGGCTTCTTTTGAGTTTCGAATAATTACATATGCAATGGAAATTGTTGACAAAATCCACTGGGAACCTTTAGTCCCCTAATGGAAATAAGGTGCACACCCAAGTTCAGATTATTATGTGAAATGGAAAGAATTAAAAAGCAAACTTAATTTTTTCTCCCAATATAGTCATATTCCAATTAATACCTAGTTCAATCTACACAACTGTAGCACAGATTAGTTGCCGCTTGATATACTGGCTCGGAAGCAACTGACTATTAGTATTATCACTATTAGTGACTGACAGTAACACTCCCTTTCTCTCCCTCCAGTGCCAACAGTGCAGATGAAGTTCAGCATGCAGAGTATGTGCCCCATCGAAGGCGAGGCCAACGTGGCACGCTTCCTCTTCCGGCTGCTGGGCGCCGAACCCAAGGATCCACTCCTGGCCACGCAGGTGGACAGCTGGCTGGACATGGTGTCCTTCCAGCTGGCTGAAGGCGGGAACAAGGAGCGCGTCGCCGTCCTGCGCTCTTTGAACAGCGCCCTGGGCCGTTCCACATGGCTTCTGGGCGATGAACTTTCGCTGGCCGATATCGTCTGCGCATGCTGCTTGCTTCAAAAAGGCCACGCCGTGTCCGCCGCGGCCAACGTCCAGCGCTGGCTCCAGGCCTGCAGAAACCTCGAGCACTTCCACTGTATCTGCCCTCTGCTGCAGTGAGGAAGCTCAGGGTCTCCTAACATGGGTGTTTGGGTTATATAACATCAGATCAGATGTTTTATCATGATTGTTAGGGCAACAGAATTACAACAAAACATTTTCAGGTCTGGAAAAGTTTAAATAGGCCAGATTTAAGTTTGAGTGTGATAATAGGTACCTGGGACGCTCGTATTTGCAGGTAACAAAAGTCCTGGGTGTAACTGCTGTCTCCCTTTCACTTGGTGCCTAACCTGATACTGTAGTGTTACTGATGGTGTACGTACTTGGGTTCGAATATTCTTAGGTTTAACGAGCTTAAATGTGAAACAGCAGACTTGTATGAGAACTATGAAACATACTTTGTATACTTCAAACCCTATTAAAATTTACAGACTAAGCCAACTTTTGTGTCTTTACATTAATGTTTTTGTGCATTTTAACTAGAAATGTAACATTTCATCATAAGACATTATTGGAGGCCACAATTAGAATCGGTTGGTGTATTGAGCAGTGAGTGTATTGTTACATCCCTAATTTTCAGCCCCCTTTTCTCCAAATTTAGCATGGCCAGTCTGCTGCTGGTGATCGCCATGGATCAAGTGGTTCATCCTGCTGTGTCGCATTGTCTGTTCTTTTAAATAAATTAACATTACACCATATTTTGTTTTACTCTTTTCAATGCTCAAAACTTTTTGTTGGCAAATATGCCATTAAATTTAGAACTGTATGACCTTAATAGACAGTGTCAGACTTAACGAAAAAATAAGAAAGTAAAATGTCACCATAATAAGAATTGACTTTTGCATACTATGTGAAATATGGCTGTGTATAGTTGTACTGACATGTCTCTGGCATGTGGAACTCCAATCCCAAAACCTAAAAAATAAAAAAATAAACTTCAATACCCAAAAAAAAAACATGTACCATGTTGTCAAGCAAAATTAGTATGAAAACCAGCTACTATCCAGAGTAATTGCTGTGTCCAGAAGCTAGAAAAGCGAGTACAGGACCTGGTAGGTAGTCACAGGTATCTGGAGCCATGCTGAATGCAGTGCATCGCCCAGCTGTTTGAGTGTGTGTGGAGGAGGATCCATAGAGCCAACATGACCATCGAGGTGGTCCTACAGGTGCTCAGCTGGGTTCAGGGCTTGGGAACTATGGGGCCACGATAGTACCTGAACGTCTTGGTCATGACTCCGGACAGGTATCAAATTGTCTTGCTGCAATATCCCGTCTGCCCAAGGGAAGACAACCCATTGTATGAATGCACATGAACTGTAAGGATGGATTTATGCTTAAAGCAACTGAGAGTGCCTTCTATAATGGATGCACAGGCTTAGAGATGCCACGAAAACAGGACTCAGACACAACCGTTAGAAGTAGGAAGTGATTATAAGTGATTATAGGAAGTGATTATAATAACCAAATTCCATGTATGTGGGAGCATACTTGGCCAATAAAGCCTGATTCTGATTCTGATAATAAAGTGACTCCATAGCGTCGTTGACTGGGGCTAGTTTAACCTGTAAACAGTGACACGAATTGCCAATGAAATCCCAATGTGTAAAACTCCCACGTAGGACCTGCTTGGCAGTTACATTTTCTTTATAAATTATGTAAAATAAAAACCATGGCCAAATTGCTAACTGAACTTTAGTTTTGTGGATTAAAAATGCTTGAAGTCGCCACCATTAGCTAAATCTGCCTCTCAACATAAACACACATACTTAGCAAAACTCGATAAAATGAAAGCTTTGCAGACACCTCACAGATTCACAGTTTTAACAATTTTGATCTATTGAGCTTATTGTTTGTCTTAATTGATAAAATGTGCTAAGCAAAGTAAACGCATGCGTTCAATGCTCCACTTAACAGACTTCTTTGAAGATTCAGAAATTCCTGTAACATATGTCTATACCCAGTAGATGGCGCTAGAGTATAAACATAAAAAATATTACCAGCTGCTCGTTTTACAACTTATTGGAACGTGTCGACCAAAATGAGCAGTGGTATAATTAGAATATAATAAAACAACACTGCTCATTTACAGTGCCAGTCAAAAGTATGACACGTCTCATTTGACGTCTTCTCTTGATTTTATTTCTTTTATTTTGTTATCTGCAGAGTTGCCAGGTTCGTGGTTTTCCCGCCAAATTGGGCGTGTTTTAAATGCTAGTCAGAGGTGAAAATTCAGAGGTCATTAGGTGCAATTTTTTGGGCTACTTTAAAAATTTACCACGGCCGCCAAAACACTTAAGAAAGTGAGTGGTGCCTTGGATTTCACATCAACACAAAGTGTCCATGGCACATCCTGACTAGTGAATCTTAATTTGAGAGGCGGGCGAACACGTGCAAGACGATACTAGAACCAGGAGAACATAACGACATATGGAACAATAGAGAAGGAGAGCGGGAGTCTCAGACACACACTGAGAGAGAGAGAGAGAGAGAGAGAGAGAGAGAGAGAGTAGATTTAGAATACTCTTTTTATCACTGTGCAGTGAAATTCATCCTCCGCATTTTAACCCAATCCGTGCAGTGAAACACACATAAACACACTAATGAACAAAGGGGGAAGTGAGCACATGTGCCCGTAGCGGTGGGCAGCCCTAGCGCCCTGTGACCATTTAGAGGTTAGTTGCCTTGCTCAGTTGCTTCAGTCGTGACCTGTCAAGTCTGGAAATCACAAGCCCAGTTCAATAACCACCAGGTTACGGCTGCTAGCTAATATGCCATGGGGTAAATGGGGAGGTGGTATTTCCAGGACTGGCAAATGGAAAAAGGTTTGATGGAATGGATTATAAGTATACCTAATGATGAGAAAAAGACACTGCATATACTGCACATGTGAAATAAAAGCTCACCACTAATCAACAATACTAATAATAAAATCCTTATAGACAAATCCTTAAAAACAGTAAAATATAATACATTTTGAATTAAAAAAGATGAATAGAAGTTTCAAAAGTTCATAGCTTGTTTCAAACATGTGGGACAGTTATACATTTTTGGCAACCCTGACCATCTGGGAACCTTACGATGTCGCTGTTTGCATTTGCTATCTATCTTTTTCTACATGAAACAAAGCATGCCATAAATCGATTAAATGAAACCACCTGAATCATTCAGGTCATTGCCCTGATGTCTTGTCAGTCGAAAGACTACTGTTGTTTTGGTCTCTGCATTTCCCCCCTCAAGCATTGAAGTTCGGTCAATATATTCCTTGTGTACAGTAGATAAGATTCTGCCTATTATAAGTACATTTGGCCTATAATTTTGCGACTTTCGCAAAAGTAGGCTACTGGTCAAAAAAAGCCACATAATTTCAATTACACTTCTCAAAATTGCAACTCAAAATGTTTAAATCCCCATAGCCTATGTAGTGTTTTCTATAATACCAGCTAATATATGAATGTAACATGCTTGCTAAAACCTCCACCCCAGACAGTGGGCTACACTTGAGTTATCTATGGTTGAAATTTCCTGAAATACATAACAATTATTGTTAGGCATTTAATTACAGACTGGAGTATTGTTAGTTTTTTTCCACATTGTACCATTTACAAATTAAGATAATATGCCTATATGCTTGTCTTGTTTCGACAATATTTCTAATTGCCAGACACCACATTAATTCATATGAAGGAAATTTCGTGGACTTAAGTAAACGGTTGCTTTTTAAACACATTTTTGCATAACTAATGGAATTTAAAGTGGCCTGTGCTGCAACTGACTTACAATCAGTCATAGAGCTACAAAAGAGTTTACTATTCCCAGTTGTGTCTTATATAGGCCAATTTTAAAAAACTACAATATTCTAAAAAGGAAAAATAAATAGTCGTATGCTTCCCATGCTATTTATGAACAAACTACAAAAAAAAACAACTGAGTTTTCTAGTGTTATTTTACTCGCAGAACTCCATGGCAATTTCTCAGAAATCTGGTCACCTTACTCTGGCAACTTCTTCAAGAATGTTGGAAAATCAAAATGTTAATAATAAATTAAAGGTATTTCAAGAAAGCATTGATCCTGACGTCATCATTACCCCTGGTCAATGTGCCAACGACAATTTAAACTCAGCATAACAGATTCCTCCTAAATATTATAATTAATTGTTTTTAATATTTACTGGTGACCTGGTAAGCGCAGCTCGGGTTGAGTTCATGACACAGTGGGCCCTACCTCATCATGGTCCCCAGCTCTTGTAAATCCTCATACTAATACTTAGTCTAGCCAATAAGCCTTGCAATCTAACTGCAGGAATGGGCATATCACACCTTTGGCTTAGTCTGCCAATTATTAATTACACAATTATTAAGTGCACCAAGATTTGGACAATTTGGATGTGGACAAGTCAGGAATTTTCATGTTCAAGTGACTTGAATTAGGGTGTCTTATCAATTTTATTTTTCTTACGCTTGCGAGTTTCACCACCTGCTCATTTGTTTACACCAGATTCTTTTTTTGCTATATTTTGTCTGCAACCCTGTCTTCAAATATAAACTATATACCTGTAGTAAGATCAAAATCTGCTAAGACAGACATGTGTGTGTCCATTCTTTCTGATTTCCCAGTACCAGAACAGAGGAACTATAATGAATCAAAATTCTTAAGCAGTTTTGGAAAATAGTGTATTTCAAAAACAGTGAGTAATCACTAAATAGATCGAATCGGT
>JAYDZG010000023.1:8933206-8944624 GCA_034509265.1 Microcambeva bendego
TTCGCTGCTACACAGCAAAATGAGTCAGTGGATATGAGTGGTGCCAAGGATAGATTCATGTTTTGTGACAAGCATTTTTATGTGGTATTTAAAATTATTATGAGCCCAGGACGAGCAGTGGGAGGTTTGAAAGTCGCCATTGCCACCGGTCGGCTGGGCTCCAAACCAGTGCATTGTACTGCTGGTCCTAAGGCTGGAAAAATACAAGAACACAACTTGACCAAGGAAATGCGGAGGACCGACTAGGATCCTTTGCTCCCGTTATAGGTTGTCATAACGGGTCGAGGTCTGTGTTATTGATTTTCCTTTTGTTTTTATGCTGGATGCACTTCCTCATGCAACACTCCTATTTATTTATGGAGGTTTGGGCATCCTGGTGGTGCGTAGTCGACCAGTGGCAACGCCATGTTTAAACATTGTGTAATTATTTGTGAGTTGAGGACACTAAATGTACTTGCCAAAATGCTTGGGTCATTGAGTCTACGCAATTCCCCATGTTAGATTAAAGAACGTGTGGAGCTCTTTAAGAGTAGTTCTTCATCTTACATCAAAAGCTTTTCATATCTGTCCAGTTTGGCTAGACAGATCACTCCAGGAAACTCCAGGAAAGCTTCCTACATGATTTCAGGCTCTGCTACCAGTCAACTGGGTGCTATCTAGCAGGCACATTTGACAGTGCCTGCAGCAGAAAAAAAAATATCATCATTCTGCTGGGTGGGGTTAAACACTGTTTAAGGACTTAGCACACCAAGGCATCCGTGCAGAAAGGAGATGTGCGAATCCATTGAAGCATGGGTGAAAAAGGAGGACTGTGCATGTATGGGATGGGGAATGAGTAGCAATGTACCCTCCTCAAACACACATGTACATTATTATTTATTATTTATATTTTATTCATTTTGTCACGCATTTGTTGACAACCTAGAGATCCTCTGATCATCTTTGCAAATGAAATTCTCTCCTGGGGTCTGCTTTTTTACCAAACCAAGACAGTTGGAATTACATCACATCAAAGTACATATTTAAACAAATTAAACACTAATAATAATTTCTATACATTAAACATATGTAATGCACCAGAATTTTAGTTTGCAACACGAAATTTGTTTGTACGTCAACTTAAAAAAAAGAAAGAAAAAAAAACCCACTTCAGAATCCAAAATGTTAAACCATCCACTGCGTTTGCATTGTCCATAGTGTTTCAACTTTGCTTGTATAAATAGTCTAAAACAAATAACCCAGCCTTCAAAATTATATTTTAAATAAAAATGTTGGGTTTTGTATACACATCCTATTACCTGAGCAACCTATGTATTTGGATTTAATCCACTTGAGCCCTGGATGTCTTAATTCAGATCTTGCAGTTACTCCCAGATTAGTTAAACCAGGTGCTTGGCCCAGAATCCATTCAACACGGTCGGACAATTCTGAGCGCTCGATAACAAAGTCGGAGATTTGTCGCGGTTCTAGAACACAGCCACAGAGGAGAAAAACTCCACCAAAAAACAGTAGGTGTGATCAATTTCACAGCAGCTTGGCATCTGCACGGCCTGGCAGAGGGCTTGAATTTGATACCCTATACTGATGCATGATTAAAGCATTGAATAAACACGTTAGCACTTGGAGAGTCACTTTCCCCCTGCTTCACACTTACTCATGCTGTTTCATGGCTGCACTCCCATAGCAGCCTGCAGCTGACAGATGTATGTTCGTGTCTACACGGCTGTAAAAGAGACATTAAATGAGAGAAAAGAGAGAGTAAGAAAAAAATGAGGTACTTTAAACTGTCTGCAGCAGGTAATGCTGTTAGAACCTGTCTGGCTCAAGTAGAACCCATGCCGAGACGAGCTGTCCCAAAATTGAGATGTAGCATCAATTTCTCAGGAGGCTTTGTTGAACCAAAAGCACTTCACAGGCCTCTGTGGATGTCCCAGATAAAATGTCCTTTTTGTTATTGACCTACAATCTAGTGGTCATTTAATGTCAAGGACGTTTTCCTCAGAATCCGTGGCTCTTGCCTCACTAAACCCTGTCCAAAAATAGCCAAGCGGCAAGGTACAGTACTGCCAAGTTCCCACAACATTACTAAATCTCTTGCAGCCAAGGGTCTCTTAAGCCATCTATGGATGAGGATGAGTCAGTCTGGTCTGCTAAACCACGTTTAATGATACTGTATCTAAAAATGCACTTCAACAATAAGCGAGCGATCAAACTTGTTAATGTCACAAATACTGTAAAGCTTGTGTGTGCTGATGTACTCTGATAGAAACTCTATTATTCCCCTGTCTCGTGTTTTACAACTTTTTTCCCACATTTATCTTAATCGCGTTACTTGGTTATTTGATAAAGCGACACTGCACCCATTACCAGCTTTCCAATGGGTCTCGATTTTCTGCATGCCAGATATCTGAGTCAGTAAACAGCTCACACAAAGCGATCGAGAGCTGTGTTTTGGTCCCTGAATGAACACTGAGCTGCTGAAGACCAGCCAACGACAAATTAAGCCCAATTTGGCAGGAAAATCCAGGAACTGGCAACCAGGCGTATACCACCAGTCAAGTCAAGCAGGTGAGGTTTATAGCGCCAATGCCCTCTGCTGTTTATATGAATATCGATTCATTATTCATGTCATTATTCAACTAAAATCAAGGAAATCGTGGATTGATAAAAATATGTAATTATTCTTCCTTGCATCTGTGCATTATAGTGGCTTATCCAAATATGTATCATGCTAGATATCTGTCAAGTCATTAAACTGCTCACACAAATCAACCAGTTTCTCCATCCCTGAGCTAACATTTAGCTGCCTAAGACCAGATGACGAGCAAAAATCTCGGTAAAAATCGTGTAGAGTGAAAAGCTAACACTCTGAAAGTGTGGCGACAGATAATGTGTGTGTTTACACTTAGTTTGAGGGGGAGGTAGTTTTTAATTAAGAAGTAGAAACCTTATGTGACAGGCACTGCAACATAGTAATTGAGTTCCTCTCCAGAATAAGTGCCTCCATTAAAAATCACATAAGGTCAATGATATGGCCCGACACGCTACTTTTAGGATGTTTTTTGTTAAGACAGATACTAATATCACCTCTTAGCTCCCTGCGCCAATCGTCATCATGTTATTATATTTATTTGCACATTTTCCTATCCTAGTCTAAAATACAGTAAATGTAGTTTCACAGGACCATGGAATGTATTAACAGGGTTTACGTCAATCCTTTTAGAGAAACATTGAGAAACTCAACACAAACACTATATATATATATATATACTCTTTACTCAAACACTATCTCGTCTTGTATTGTATTGGTGTTCATAGGGCAGTTATAGCCTAGAGGATAAGCTACTGGATTAGTGAGAAGGTCACTGTTTTCAGGTTGACACTGTTGGCCCTTGAGCAAGGCCCTTACCCGCAATTGCTAAGACTGTATACTGTAATACTGCAATTAGTCACTTTGGATAGAAGTGTCTGCTAAACCATGTAAATAGTGTAAAAACGATTGAAAATGTCATTAGCATAATAATGCTGGTTGTTGGTATTTACACAATTCCTACTGTCCTAACAGTTTTGGAATTGGGATTGTGAAAAAAAGGTTGCCCTCTTAATTGTCTTCTTCAACTAGGTGTTTTTCTAAAGTCACTGAAGTCTTAAAACACCAAAGAACCAACTGCACAGCAACATACTGTATAAGCTCCATTCATAATTGTACATGGTGTGGCCAAAAGTATTTGAACACCTGACTCAAAGTTTGTTGGCTGTCTTAACTTGGGTAACTCGAGAAAGGCTTACAGTACATCCTCAAAAGTGGTGAAGTGTGCCCATAGGAGTGTGAGATCTGTGAGGTGAAGCATCTACGCTCCAGTCCCAAAGGTGTGTAATGGGTGTTTTAGGGCTTTTTGGACCTCATTTGGCACACAGGAGTAGCATTTGGTACATTGTAAATGAAGTTGCGAGCATATAATTTATTTTATGTAGCATCTGTGATTGAGAAATATACACTTCACTGACCAGTGAAGTGAATAACAGTGATTATCTTTTCATCCCAGCACCTTTTAGTGGGTGGGATATATTAGGCAAGTGAACGTTTTATCCTCCAAGTTGATGTTACCAGCAGTGATCTGAGGAAAGAACAGTGGTAAACTGGTGACCGTGATGTATTGGGCACATGGCGAGGGAAGGCTGGTCAGTGTGGTCCGATCTAAAAGACGATCTGCTGTAGCTCAAATTGCTGAATAAGTTGATGCTGGTTCTGATTGAAAGGTGTCAGAATATGTGGTGCATCACGGTTGCAAAGCTGTTCTGGCAGCAAAAGGTAAACCAACACAATTTTAGAAAGGTTCTTGTTCTTGTGCACCTATATTAACACATCAAACCTAGGTCACTTATATAAACCCTCTCATTAGTCAATACTAGAGTGTAAGAGTAATCCCCGAGAGTAAGGAGTCGTAATAGGAATGGTCAACCAGGCTAAATAAATGACCCTAAAAGAGGCTCGGCAGCCCTGGCTTTGCTGTCTTCATTGAGGCTTGATGATCACCGCATACAGGAGCAGCCTGTTGCTAGGTAACATCCTCACAGCATGCCCCCCTTCTTTCATCTCTTCTCTCCCCTGATGGAGATTGTAGGTCCAGAGTAACAAATAGTTCCCCTGTTTTACTGCCTGTTGCCCATCACGCTCTTGCTCATCCTCCGGAAAGCAACGAGCGTGAGCCTGCTTTATGAGTTTAATTTAACAGAGAGGTGTCAGACTGCCCACATGGGTTCATAATCACGCTCCTGCACTTCCTCATGGGAGTATTGAAATAAAAGCATTGGCTAACAGGAGCGCAGAATGCTGGGATTATTGTGCTGTGATGCTCATTGTACGCCTCAGGTGTTTCACCCTTTATTGAGAGATATCCAAGCCAGATATGGAGCAAAGATCACATAAAGTCTTACTGAAGTAAGCTGCGTAATGTTCACACGGGCCGAGCTCTAGCATGATCGGTTTTCATTTAGATCTTTCTTAAAATGTTGAAATAGTACCCCTAGTTTCTCGCTGCTCTCAAGAACATACACAAATGGATGCAGGAAACACATTGATATGCCCTTCATTTGCTAGACTTGCAGTCACAGAAGACTTTGCAAGCCAGCAGCCAACACCAAGTGGTCTGTCTTAAGAAGAAATGCCAGCTAGGCTCATTGACAGTGCAAGTGCATGTCCAGCACCCCCCAGCTACAATCACTGTTTTCATCTCTCTTTGCAGTCAAGAACTGCTCCTACTTCAAACACTTCACGTCAGGGGAGGAGGCTGAAGTCTTTGAAGTCAAGACTCAAAAAGGTAAGTGACCTTGCTAAGCCTTGACCAACACCAAGATGCACATGACATTCAGGCCCTCAGACTAATCCATATCCGCTCATACAGAAATGCTTTATAGAGTTAGTGGTTGTTAGTGAGTAGAGCTTTGGGCTATCCATCAAAAGGTTGAAGGAACTTGAGCTGGGAACTTGAGCAAAGACCGATTGTATCTCCATTTGCTTCCAACTTCCATGTTGTTGAACTGTCTGAGTAAACCAGATCTTAGAGAGAAAGAACACATTGAAGCAGAGAGAACATGTAAACTTCACATAGAAACGGCCCAGACCCTTTCACCTGAGAATCAAACCCAGAGACATTGAATTTGATTTGGAAAATCTCCAGTGGCCAGCATAAAGTCGTCACCTGAACCCCATCAAACACCTATGTAATGAATCGGATATTTTGTACCTACTTATTGCTTCTCACATTTTTGGCACACACTATAATCTTAACTCGGTACTCCAGTTTCCTCAGTCCAAAGACATGCTACCAGGTTGATTGGAGACACTGAATCGTCCTGTAGGATCCTGTCCAGGGTGTTACCATGTGCCTTGCGCCCGTTGAAGAGCTGGGATAGGTTCCAGTACCCCTCCCCGACCCTAATTAGGATAAGGGATTAAAGAAAATTAACTGAACTGAACTGAACTATAATCTTAATCCAACACCATATAAATGCTGCTGTTTCTTGAAGGGTTTGTCCAGTGATTTCATGGCCAAAGGTTGAGTGTATATTTCCCCCCACTGCAGTAAAACGTTTGGACCTTGTTCGATGATTTTTCCTGACTTTTGAATTTTCTACATTGTTGATTAACATGGAAGACATCAAAACTATTAAATAACTATGTGGAATTGTTAAACAAACCAGAATATGTTCTATATTTTAGATTCCTAGATTACATTTGGATTTGATGACAGCTTGGCATATTGCGCTTGGCTTTGTAGCATTCTCTCAATCAGCTTAATGAGGTAGTGACCTGTAATAATTTTCCAGAGGTGCTAAGCACTTGTTGGCTTTTTTGCCTTCGTTCTGTAGTCCAAGTTAGAGAACTGGGTTTGTGATCGGAAGGTTGCCGGTTTGATTTCCAGAGCTGATGGGTCATGATTGAAGTTCCCTCACTGCCCCCTAGTGTTCACTAGTGTGTATATGTGTATTTCATGGCACTGAGTGGGTTAAAATGTGGAGGACAAATTTCACTGTGTGTAAAGCACAGTGGTGTGCACACACACACACACTCACACAATTTAAATACAATTTAATTAACACTACAATTTATAACATTTCAACCCTCTAATCTAAAATGTTTCCTATGATTTTAACAGAATTTAATGAAACAACAAACAGTCAACAATCTCAGTAAACAAGAGTTATTTCTGGATAAATATTCAACTCTATTCTCAAACTCCCTGTCTCGAATAATAAGCAATTTCAGTTAGTGCTAACAAGCTTCTTGACACCTCTCAGGTAGAATCTTTATACTTATAAAGAACCTTACTCAGGTCTGTTTTTTTGTGCCTATATTGAAAACACCACCAAAAGTTTTCCACCAAAAGTTCATGTGTTTATTAGGATTTAAACATAAACACTTGGTGACATTCATGACAGGAGTGAGTATTTATTACACAGGTTTCCTTTTACACAATTTTAGATCAAACACAGTCATGGACAATTTACCTCACTTGCATGTTTTTGGACTGTGGGAGTGAACCCACACATGGGGATTGAACCCAGGCCCTTCTAGCTGGGAGGTGACAGTGCTACCCACTTAGCCATCGTGCCATCCCTGTCAAAAGTAATCAAGAAAGATTTAGAGTTCTAAATCCTTATTTATGTGGATGTGTTTGTGGTTTTGTGTTGCCGAAGTAGCCAGGTAATCTTTGAATAATCCTAGTATACTGAAATTACTTTTTCTTATCTGGGATAAGACACAAACAGTTCTGAAAACTCAGTTTCATTCGTTTCCATTCTTTTTTGTTCGGCTGCCATTACTAGATGTGCCTCTATGTGTATAAGCTGCAGTTTACCCTTTTGACCCATATGTGAGACCTGAGGTTTTTAGGAATCGCAGCCAGGTCGTCGTCCAATCCAACGATTTAAGGTCCAGATCAAAGATGATGCATCTATTCAAGTGGAACGGTCCTAGCTATTTCACGCTTCATGCATCAAAGCTGCCATACAGTTAAGGAGTAAAAAGACTTGTACCTGGATCTGACGGTGTGCAGGACTTGAAGTGACTCTTTGTCGAGCACTGCGTTTCTGGAAACGTCAATAGTCATTCAGACAATCAATATGCCTGTAGCTTATTGCTCATTAAAGGTGGATTAAATGCAAAAGCAGTCAGAGATCAGACCGATTGGCACTCTGATGTGATTTAATGTGACAGTTGAGTGCTGTTCTTTAGTTAGAATACAAAGCTCATTCAATACGATGTTTTAAATATCCTGGCTCTGGTGGGCTGGTGTATTTTACCGCTGCACCACCAGAGCGGCCATCTTTTGTAAATGTAAACAATTTTTGATTCTTTCTGGGGAAATATTACTCTGAAAATTGTGAATATAAACCTCTGTGTCGATGATGCCTTTAGATGAAAATCTTCCACACAGTGAACATTGATTCACCCTTATAACATGACAGATGTTGGCTTTTACACCTTTTACTGATAACACTCCAGATGTTCCTAGTTACAGGCATTTATACAAAACAAGCTCATGCTTGGACTCATTTGGCCACAGCTCATCCTATGACTGACTTTTAGTTCAAATAAGTTTGGCTAATATTCCTATTCATTTGTATGCATTTAACACTTTTTCTCTGAATTGATCAAAGCCAATTAGTCTTCTGCTGCTGGAAATCCCAGTTGCATTCGGAAAGGGTATTTCCCCTGTTCCAGTAGTGTATGTTTAACTTATATATTATGCTTGTAGGTAAATTCTAACTACAGTGATATATACATTTCAGAGTACAATATCTCAGCAGCAGCTATTGCAATCTTCAGCCTGGTCTTCATGATCCTGGGAAGCTTGTGTGTCCTAGGAGCCTTCGGGGGAAGCAAAGACTATCTCTTAAGACCAGCTGGAATGTTCTTTGCTTTTGCAGGTGAGATCAGTGCTTTTAAATGTCTAATAAAGTCTAATGCATTTATACAGAAATGAACTATACCAGTGCTAAACATGCTTCTGTATCAAGTTTTTGGGACATTCCAGGGATTAAATTTAAAAGTAACATAATTATATATATATAACCGTTAAACAAATGTTTAGTACAGTTTACAAACTGTATGTATTAATGTTTTAAACTGACAAAAATATTTGTATTACTTGATAGAATAAGCAGCATTCCTCAGAGTTTGTAGAACTGATCATCTGGGACATGTTGCATTGAAACTAGGAGATTGTAAAGGTTGCTTTCACTGACAGCAGAGAAGCAGCAGAAACCCTCTTCAACCTGCAGAGCTTCAAACTTCTATAGTTTCTGGTACACCTGATTCAGAGAAACTAAGGTCTAGATAAGCAGGTGTAGTGAGAGCAGGATAAAACGTTATAACTCTGCCATGTTCGAAGAGTTGGCAGTGAATCAATTAATCGATGTAGGCTCAGGTACGGAACACCGATCTGGAAAAGAAAACTGGAACAGAATTTATTTGTTCACCGTCTGTATTACCATCATTTTGTCTCACTCAGGGTTGCGGCGGGTACAATTCACTGGGCCAACAGTAGGAAATCATTGGTTCCATGACTAAAAAATTATGCCACTCACCCTGATTGGAACAAAGTGATTAAAAACCAATGTGATGGATTTTATGAGATGGTTAATGTGGTAAAATTAAATAAGCAGTATAGTGAAACAAGTCATCTTGTGAGTACGGAGTTGGGTGTGGCGTCAAATTCCCTAAAGGTTTCAAGGTTGAGAGGTACTGGAGGTTGGTGAATCAACACAAACTGTGTACTCACAAGAACGCAAAACCGCTATACTGATCAATATTCTAGAAACCCAAGAAACCACTGCTTTTTCTAAAGTATCCAATGTCTGCGTGACCTTTTCCCAGGTCTCTGCATAGTCATTTCAGTGGAGGTCATGAGGCAGTCAGTCAAACGCATGATAGACAGCGACGAGACCATCTGGATCGAATACTACTATTCGTGGTCTTTCTCATGTGCCTGCGCAGCCTTCATCCTCCTCTTCATCAGTGGAATCAGTCTGCTTATCCTCTCCATGCCCCACATGCCGAGGAACCCATGGGAGACCTGTATGGATGCTGAGCCTGAACCTATAGACTAGCCGGGTCAGCGGGGACATGATGGGGTACGTCATAAGAACGCATAACACAAGTGACAGATCAAGATCAGAAACTGCGTTTAATTTTGTATTGTAATGAATTTTAATGCTTTGGTCAATATTTGTTCTTAATAGAAGGCAAAAGTATGTCTAGCTGAACACTAGCCATTTGTTTATCAAATAGAGTATGGGATATTAAATTTATATTTTCACCAGTTCCGTCAACAACAGTGTCTAGTCTTTCAAGAACATTCTGTAATAGTTTTTTTTTTTTTTTTTGGGAAACAGGACTCCAATCCTCACAATAGCATGACCGTGTTAGCCCTTGACGACGCCTTCGTTCCTTATGGTATGTGACCTATATGATCAGGGTGGTATAAGATGCAATCCATCAACCACCACCCAAACTTATGATTCCTTCTCCACCAGGGATCTTTCATTCAAACTGGGAGTCTTACTCTGGCTGGTTTTGGAAGCTTGGGGTCAGAGTGCAGGGTCGGCCTTGCTCAAGTTCCCAAAACAGGCTGCAAGGCAGAGCTGGGATTCAAACCTTTTACTCGGAACTAGACCTGGCTAACGGAACATTTAAATTAATCGCAAAGATGCTGTATGCGTTGATGTACGAAGCTTATTTGGTACATGGCAGCGCTGTTGGTCTATTAACCACGACCTAAAATTGTGATTATTTACTCATGTAGGTAGTCTAAAAAAATCCGATTGTTCTTCAAATTCAACCCTTCCCACTTTTAACAGTTGTGGCTGTATGCTTTAATCAGCAAACATGTTTGTAGTGGGTCATGGTGGGTCTGAAGCCAGCCGGCAACACCAAGAGCAGGCTGAGAATGCTTGAACAAGTCAGTCACCAGTCCATCACACAAACATCCTCAATCTCTCCAAAGTCAGAGAATCCAGACTGCATATTTTCAAAAGACTGGATGAAACAGAAGTGCGAAAAAGTAACAGGAAACCCACACAGAAAGAAATTCCCCAACCTGATGTGCTTCAGGGTTGTAATATCCAGTTCTGTAATATTTACCTGCAGTGGTGTCCACATACTTTAGAAAAAGTGTCATTTTAGGATATATAAGAGGAACAATAATGTTTGGCAATTTTACAGTATAAAAAGCTGTGATAAGACAAAACTAGAAAAAAAGTTTCTTAAAGATTGTATTTTATAGCCTTTAAGCAGACTACAGTCTTACCTTGGTATCCCTGTGCTGTCCCTGATCCCCCTCCCCACCTATATATCTGCCTCATTGCTAATCGCTATTGCTCATCAGTTTGCCGTTTACTCATGACCATTTAAGAAAATCAGCAAAAGCTGTTTTGTTGAAGTGCCGAGCAAAAATGAGAGCTATGCAAGTCACCAAACTCACCTCTTGCCAAAAAACCTTAAAGCAGATGTAGCCGAGATACTGAGGCAAGACTGTATTTGGATTGTAAATAGAGTGCTAAGTATTTAAACATGTTTAGTTGTAATATTAGCAAATAATTTGTATAAATATAGCAACATGTTAGCTGACATGTAAGTTACATGTATTTCATGGCATTGCCAGCTTGGGATTTTAATGATATTTTATTTATTTGAAAAAAAATAATAAAATAAAATAAAAAATATATATATTTATTCTCAGCCTTTCTAAATTTAAGTCATTACATAGTTATTAGGAGAAAACAGATTTGGACTTCATGCAGTATACACACTATTTCTATCAAGCTATATTGTTATAGTATGTTTGACACCATCTCTGGGATGACTTGGTAGAAAAAAAATGTCATATGTTTCAATGCTAGTGGTGAGCAAAG
>JAYDZG010000023.1:9011254-9022910 GCA_034509265.1 Microcambeva bendego
TGCTAAGACATTGATATTACAGATCATGCTTGTAGCAGTCCAATTCAGGAGTACAGATATCCTTTAAAATAAGTACTCAAGTAAAACTTAAGAGTTCCGTTTCTGTCATGACTGTAACCATGTGTAAGTTCAAAACATGATGTTAAAATCTAAAAAAACTAATAAAAACACTATCTCTGAATTCTGACAAAATTCTTTTTGAGTATCTAATCAGGATGAAGTGGAAAGAAATTGACGTCGAGCTCTCCAAACAACCACCAGATGTAGGATGCCCTTTCAAATCCCACACTAACCCATACTTCTAAACTTCTAAACTTAAAATGAACTATGAATCTACACATGTTCGATTTCCAATGTGGCACGGTTGTGGTCCTTTCTGTGTGGAGTCCCAAAAATCCTAATAAACAAATAAACAAACATAATTCCAATACTATGTAAGTGTACATAATTGATGAAGTATGAAGTGTCAAAACTATGTGTAATTAAATAAGAACGTAATCTGATACTATGGCATCATAAAGAATGATCAAACGGCTAATACATGCTACAGATACATTAACAGAAAATACAATCTGTCCAGAAGTACTTCAATCCTACACAATACTGGAACACCAGCCTCTCAGCACTGCAGGGGGTGTGTTTGCAGAGCTTCGTAGTAGTGATAAAGGATGAATAGCGCCGTCTGTCGTCTGCTGTAGGGTTTGCATGATGAATTCAATGCACTGCAGTTTATTGCTCTCACATTGACATTTACGAGAGACTAAACGAGGATTCACACACTGTCCGTTGCTGCTACATGGAATTATAACATAGAAGAGAAAGCAAGATCTGATAGACTCTGGGTTTAAACCCCATGTGACTGGATGCAGTCTGGATTGGTTTGTTGTAGAAGAAAGAGATCAGGAGGGTCCAGAACGGGACAGGTAAGTAACCTAATAACCAGAGTGCCCTGGAATAGCTGTCATGGAGTTGGGAAGGAATATGAATAGAGTAATGATGATTTTTATTCATGCATTTCTCAGCCAAATCAAGGTATAGGTGCAACCTTTAAATAGACTACGTTGTGTATTTTGCTTCTCAGGCTGACCGAACAGAAGAATCTTTAATGAAGAATATTTTTGATCATCTAATGTTTCGACCAGATGCTTCAAGACCTTAATAATCCGTGCCATTGAACTAACTGCTTTGCCAAGTGTGCCCACTTCCATCCAGTAAGAGGATGTTGGTGAAGGAGTACAGGATTTGTATGCCACTCACTGTAGAGGAGGTAATGTTCCATTATATTGTTATTTAACCCTAACTTTATTTTTTTAAACTTAAAAATGTACATACTGCCATATTGAAATGTATTTTAAATGTATTTGGAATACGTTGTTACTCTTACTGGATGTATTTTATTACTTATGCATTTTTAGAAATGTAAAAATGATAATAATAGTTTTTTCTTCTTTCGGCTACTCCCGTTAGGGGTCGCTACAGGACGTTGTGATCCGCATTATCGACTTGACATGATTTTTACGCAGGATGCCCTTCCCGACATAACGCTCTCTATGCTTGGTGCACTACAATGCACCACTTTAAGCATCTTGGTGGTTAGGGACCTACACAACAATTTAGTGTCTCTAATTAACTTACGTTGAGCTGCCGTATTAAAATGTATTTATATGCATTCTGAATATCTTGGTTACTCTTACTGTACGCTTTTCATCATTAATTCCTTTTTAGAAATATAATTAATAATAACTGATTTGGCATAGTGCCCTTCCTGCCACGACCCTCCCTACTCACGTAGCCATAATAATAATAATAATAATAATAATAATAATAAAATTATTTTAAATTATTAAAATAATAATAAAATATTATTATTATTATTATTATTATTATTAATAATAATAATATTATTATTATCATCAGTATTACTGGTAGATACAGCCTCAAGTCTTCATTGTTAGATCTTGATTCAGTGCCTAGAGAGGTCAATGAATTACACTGAACTTGTCATGCTCTAGAATCCAGCCTAAGATTACTTCTTTCATTTTGTTTCGACAAGTAGGCACACGAATGGTAAATCATACCCTGTTCAGTCACTGTACCACCCTGTTTTCTCCTGTTGTAGCCTATTTGTCCACTGGTTTAACATGCTGGGTTGTGAAGCGTTTCTGCTAACCAGTTATTTTTTGTTAAATTGCTTCCATGTGAGCGTGTCAGTCTCTCTCATCCAAAATATTTATATCTACAGGAAAATAATGTGCCATCTCTCATTCTGAAACAGTAGTATTATTATTATATTGATGACATGACTGTTCTATAATAAATGGTGTAAGTACGAGTCGTTTAAAACGACACCGTGTTGGGATCCACTTGGTGGTGCTATTGAAGCTTTAATTGTATTTATAGGACTCTTGAGTAGTCACTTTATGCTTTAATTGAGGTTTATGCTTTGATTTTAAGGTCACCTGGCATGCTACTATTGCAATACATGACAATGAATACATAGTTATAAGTAGTATTTCTATACACATTAGATTTTGGAATTTTATTATTCCATCAAAACTACAGGCGACATGGTGGCTAAGTGGGTAGCACTATTATATCACACCAAGAAGGTCCGGTCCTGTTGGACTGGGTCTTTTCTGTCATGAATTTGCATATTCTCCTTGTGTCTGTGTGGGTTTCCACTGGGTGCTCCAGTTTCCTCCCACAGTCCAAAAACATACAGACACTGAATTGCAGTATAGGGGTATGGGCGTGTGTGGGGTGTGTGTGTCTGACCTGCTTACTGTGTCCTTTGAGCCCACTGAAAAGCCGCAATAGGCTCTATGACTCTAAGTGGATAAGTAGTTGAGGAAGTGAGTGAGTGCTTAGACTACATTTGTAATTTAAATATAAATGGATTGCTTTTTAATAATCTTCATATAAAATGATTATGGCAATGTTTCAGTTAATGTACTTTCTTTTTACTAATGCACTGTAATTAAATGTCCATGGGATAATGAGTGGCATAAAGGACTTGCCTCAAAATGCTCGTTCTAAATAACCCTTCTAAAAACATAATACATGTAAGTTTCACTTGGTTGAATAAAGAGGGGTTGAGTATCTGTATAATGTTTTATTACTGTATCCCTTTTCAGATATGTGCTATTCTTTGATTAGATTTCTGAAATCCGATAACTTTTATTATTTTTTGTGGGTAAAAATCAAATAAAACATGCACACGTTCCTCTAAACCTGGTGAAAAAAAAATCCTTTTCTCAGAACCTGAAATTGCATTTTCTTTGGAGTCGCCATGTTTATCCAAAAACTTGGGACCATGCGTTTTGAGAGAAAGAAAATGGGGTTCGATTTTTGAAAAATGTTGAGGCCAACCTTGAAAAGTATATCGTGATGACCTATTGACTGAAATAGAAGCCATTTAGGCCATAAAAGTATGTGCACCCCTGATTTAATCCAAGCTCACGATGTCTTAGTAGACCTTGCTTTGTTCACAGAGGTACAGCAGTGCAAGACCAGGACATGTCCATCTCCAAACTGTTGCTTCAAAAATGTTGTCCTTTGGAAATAGTGTATGTCTCATGCAGGGAAGCTTAAAAGCAATTTTTATGGATGCCTGCCATGCCTGGGAACAGCAGTGTGGTGATGGAAATAGTCGCTATGCCTGATGCACTAGTGCAGTTTATGGTGGGTGTTACAGAACAGAGATGGATGCAGAAAGGCAGAGAAAATCTATTTTCAGCCTTGTAAATACTTGACCTGCCTGGTAGTGACTACATAAATAAGCAGTATTTTAAATGTACCAAGACTTTTGGATGCAAATTCTTAGAAGCAGCACAGTGTGTTCCATCTCAGGTTCAATGATGATTTACCACAGCTGAAGCCAGCAACCTTGATAGTAATGCATGAGATTACAGACTAGATCACAGCCTGCACCTAGAATAGTCAGGTTGTGCTTTGTGGCATTGTAGACTGTTGTGTTTTCCGGATGGATATTGTATTATATTTCTTTTTTCAAGGTTAAATTTTATCCAGTATAGCACAAACACTGGTGGAGTTTACTGTTGTGGCATCATTGTTGTTGAGTTTATGCTCCCACTTGTTTCACCTAATAATGAATAATAATTAATATACTAATACAATGAATAATCCAGTAATACAGAATTATTTATTTTTTGAATTTCTATATAGTCCCTAATGTGGCCTATTTTTCTTCTTTTCATTTATTTCTTCCTTTTTCTCCCAATTTAGCAAAATCAATTTGTCTTCCGCTTGGTAGCATGGTAGCTAAGTGGGTAGCATTGTCATCTCACAGCAAGAAGGTCCTGGGTTCAATCCCTGGGTGGTCCAGCACAGATAATTAGGGAGGGCTTTGTCAGGAAGGGCATCTAACCAAATCCATGATGCGGATCACGTTCTGCTGTGGCTGTGCCAATCCCTTATGGGAGCAGCCCAAAGAAGAAAACAAATTGTCTTCCACTGTGGAATATCCAGCCTTAACAGATATATTTTATACTCAGCTACAGCAGTTGACTGATGTTTCCACAATAATAGGCATTCCGATGAAATGTGCCAAAAATCTTTCAAAAGTGATGTAAGGCACAAGATTCATTATTGTGAGTTGATCTGTTACTGGCAGGTCGGGCACGTACAAGTACCACTTTTATTGGACGTTGAGAAGAGAACTTCAGGACGTTCTGTAAAGAAAACTGTTTAATGTTATGCTTTTAAATAGTTTAAATCCTTGTGGACATTATCGAAAACCAAGTGCGCTCTCTATAAAGGAAGCATTTTACGTGACTCTATGGGCATCTTACATTATAAACAGTAGATTCAGTGTACAATTAATGAGCATGGCGTACATCCTTATTTGGTAAGGGTATGCCAGAATTCCGAGCGACATGACGGCTCTCCCGAAATAAATAAATAAATAAGTAAATAAACATGTCGATGCAGTTGTTTTCACATGTTAATAATTTTTTATTATTTTTTTATGTGTATAAAAGTGCATTTATTAGTTCAGGCTTTTCAGTGAAGTTTAAGCATTTTCGAAACACATTGGGAGACATTATTTGAAATGTTAGTGCATTATGCCATCTCATCCAATTGATTTGGATTGTACGATGCTAACTGTATTAGCTTAGCAGCGAAACGTGATGCAATATTTGTTTTATAAGACGATTACTTAATAGAACCTTCACTAGTTTGACTATGTGTGTTTGGCTTTTGGCTTTTAATGGTTCATATAATGAGGGATGTTTCACTTGGGAATTATGGATCATGTGACTTGGATATAGTCCCAGTTCAGCTGCAATGCTTATTTTTGCCTGTCTCACAGTGCCATCCCAGGAAAGTTTCCATCAGCTGCAGTCGCTCTGGTCACTCTGGCTCAGGTCATACCTTTGGGTCTTTATTTTAGAAGCATTTAACCCTAAAGCCAAATATGTGTTACAACATAGTCTGAATGGTAGCATGAGCAGCTGGTTGTACTCATATATAAACAGCACCTATAAATTTGTCCTCTTAATGCAACCTTCTACCCTGGCTTGTGTTTTTAGGGGGTTTGGCACGCCCATGCTGCCAGCTGAGCACACATTAGAGTCTACATTGTTGGATTAAAGCGTGTTTCTACTTCAGTTTATGCATTAATGCGTAGTTCACACTACACGATTTTTGTTTGGTGACCGGGTGCTGCTCTATCTGCTGGCTTGGGAGCAATTCGATGTACGCTTGGCAAACGAAACTCGGCTCTCAATCGCCATGTGTGAACTACACAGCAACTTGCCCCAAGTGGTTGGCCGAGCGATCGGGTACTGAATTCATGTTGAGGGAAAACAGGTTGGGGTCTGGGTTTGCATGGCTGCATGACCTTTCCTTTCATAATACCAACTTTGGATTAAAAATATTTATTAATTGCCAACTCACAACAGAACAACCCCTGCTGTTTGTGTAGCGAAATCCCCTTTTAGATTATTATTTGTTGCTCCTGAATTTTATGTTGCACACCAATGCACACACTTTGATCGCTCACTACATCTCGTTTTTTGGATGTGCTATAATTTCACGCTACGCTTACCCACTGCCTTTGCTTTAGGGGAAAGGGGGCAAACGTTGGACTATGGTCATGGTTCACTCTGGCATTATAAAGGCTTGGGCCCACAAATACATTGTTGAGACACATTATTATGGCCACTACTCATATCCAGAGTAACCCCGGGGTGCAGCATTGACAGCAGCTAGATAGGCCGAGAGTTACTCACTAAGGTCCTGGTGGGTTGTCACATGGATCCGGAGTATGCTGATTGCAGTGCATCCTACAGCTGCGGGAGGGGGCAGGGGGTGGGATCCTTAGAGCAAATACGACCAACAAGGTGGACCCAAAGATGGTCAGTTGGGTTCAAGTCTGGGGAATTAGAAAGTCAGGGTAGATACGTAGAGAACTGTTCTGAACTCTCTGCCCTTGTAATATAATTTAGGTTTATTTAAGATTTGTTCAGAAAGTGGGTCAACTCCTCAAAACATCTATTATTATATGCATAACGTACATAACATTTAAGCCCAGGTACTGCAATGTTGCCACGGTTAGTTAATCAGTCACAAATGTAAATTGCTTTTGATAAATGCGTCTGTTAAATATCAAAAATGTAAATATGGGTTTCATTAGGATTTATTGTTATCCTGGACCCCTCCTGATATGGCCAGCTGATAATGAAGTGCCTCAATCAGGCAGTCGACTTAATGTCAGATTGCTCTAATCAAATCAGAGCTGAACTGACCAGAAAGAATCTCAGCTCTTTGATTGCCCTTTTTCTTCTACTTTCTCTTTCTATCTGTTTCCTCTTTTAGCAATCATGTGATGCTTTAATGAGGGTTGGCTCCCTCAAGGGGAACACAGCTGATGTTGTCTGAGTTTCTTATTTAACAGAACCTTCCTAACAAAGGTAAACTGAGAGCTATAGATATTAGGCAGCAAGTAAACACTTTATCCTCAAAGTTAGCTAGACAAGCATCTACAAAATGGTTCAAAGAAGGAACAGTGGTAAACAACAAGCAACAGGGTCATGGGCGGCCAAGGCTTATTGATGCACGTGCCGAGCAAATGGGGCTGCGTAGCCGCAGTCCAGTCAGTTAGGAATGTGGTTATAATGTTATGCCTGATTTGTGTGTTGAAAAAACCTTAAGTCGAGAAGTTTTTCCAGCTGTTTTAACAATGTGGACCAAACCAAAGAACCAGCACCCTTGTGACTATGGTACTGACAGAGCAGAACGCACAAGCTAGTACAATATTTATATGAAGTGTTTAACATTTTTACACTGGTCAGTGGTGGATACTTATAAAGATGATACATTTTATAAGTGTTGGCACTAGTAATGGCCTAGGTATTTCTTGCAAAGACAGATAATAATAATTAAATGAACTAGTCTATAGAGGCACATGTACACAAAGAAGAATTCCACACCCATTGTGTAAGCTTTACGTACATCTTGTAAAGTACAGTGGGACCAGATTGCACCATGTTTTATTAATTAACTATATATTTTTTGTGTTTCATATTGATGCATTCTTGTGTTGTCTGGGTCACATTAAAAATGATAGACAAATGTTGAGTCACAAAAAAAGCTAGAAGATTGAGTCCACATTCACTAATAAAGTAGGCAGTTGCTCTACACAACAGGACAAGGGGAGTAACATATACAGGTATACTAGTTAAGATTATATTAATGTGCAAAAAGTTTCACTGTATAAAGGTGTTAAAAGAAACTAATAGAGAGGTGGCAATTACAAATCTATTTACAAATGTAACAGTATTTACAACAGATAACATACAAACACAGGATTACCACTACAAACATGCATATCCAACGCCTCTCAATACTAAATACAACCATTCCAAGTGTCCAAAGAAAGCTGAACACATAACAAAGGGGAAGTAGGTTTTACAGTAAATGAAATCGAAGCCCTAACTCCCGTCTCTGTTCCTGGATCAATCGCTGATTGGTTAGTAAGACAGTTGCCGCTCCATAATCGATTCTACAAGTGACAGAGGGAGGGCACAAAACATGCGGCATATTAGGAGTTTAAATTATATATTTTTTTTATAGGCATTTGTTTTAAAGTGACCAAAATTTGTTTGTCATAATTCGTGGCTGCTCTTGAAACTTAACTCCACGAAAAGTCAGTTTACTGTTTACTGTAGAGTTTCCTGTACATGGAGTCCAAGCAGGAACACACTTAAGGCAAGTACCAAATGCAAACTGCAGTGCAAGGTCAATACAGTGCAAAGTCATTCTGTTGTTCTTTCCAAGTGCCATAAAATATGTTAGCATTTAACCTTTTTAACGACTCTGCCAAGGCTTACCGAGCATAAACACACTTAGTCTCCAAGCACACAACAGACATACAGTCACTTTTTTTTTACCTTACGGGAACACTCAGAAAACATCTTGAGCTAACGATGAACTACATATCCTTCAGTAAAGCATTTTTTAATTAGCATTGCACATGTTTCTAGGCGTATTATTTACTTGTTGCATGGTGTTTGTTTGCTTATTATCTATATGGGTGCTTGTTTCAGTCAAGTGATTCTGCATCTATTCTATATAGGCTCTTTGATGTCCTCGAGACTCTTCAAGATCCTGCTAATTTAATACGTTTTGAATCACAACACGACCAAGCTGTTGTAGATCCAAGGTAATGAATGGCCAATCCTTGATCTAGTATTTTCTTTTTTTTTACCAGATTTACCTTTTTATCTTTTTTACTTACAGACAAAATTAGGAAGGCTCATGTTGAGTTTGCTAAAAGGCATTTGGGAGACTCCCCAAATGTATGGAGGAAGGTGCTCTGGTCAGATGAGACCAAAATATAACTTTTTGTCCACCAAGGAAAATGCCATGTCTGGCGATACCCCCAACACATCTCATCACCCCCAAATCACCATCCAAACATGGTGGTGGCAGCATCATACTGTGGGGATGTTTTTCAGCAGCGACTGGGGACACTGAAAATTTCAAGGGGGTGAATACTTTTGCAAGGCACCGTATGTGTGTTTCTCTGCACGTATTGGTTTGAAATGTGGAGGACAAATTTCACTGCACAGTGATGAAAGAGTATTCTAAATCTAAATATGTACTGTTGACATATGCAAATCCCTTCCAATATTTATTTAAGTGTTCTTAAATTAAATTTCAAAAAACTTTCTCAAAAATTTGTTGACAAGCTGAAGATCCTCTGGCCATTTTTTTAAATCAAAGATTCAGCTATTTGTTTATACTGCTGTAGTGGTTTCATGACACGGACATCTTTCACATGCCTGTTTAATCCTTCAGCATCTCTTACCACATCGTATCAAACCATGTCTCATTGGAGGTGCTAACTAAGTCAAAGTTCAATCAGGTGAACCTAGTAGTCTCTTGTTAGTTAGTTACCTCTGAGGATTGTTTTAGTCCCTCCTCATCTTGACGCTTCATCCCTGGCCTCATTTATAAAATCATAATAGCTATCAGCCAAAAACCCAGGAAAGCATTATTGTCACTCTTGTATTCATTCTGGCTCATGTGTTATTTGGCATGATTGGTATGATTCACTTCTCGGTTCTTTCACAAGATGATTTTTACAGTTTGTCAGCTTGAACACTTACTCAACTGGACCTGAAAGGAACAGATACTATGTGGGTAGAGAGTGCAGTTTAGTTTTAAAGAACTAACAGGCACCCTCTATTCTTCCACACCATGTAAAGGGATCACTTAATAATTCCACCAAGAGGAACAAGGTCAAACCGCCAGCCAGGATGGACAGCACCTCCCTACAGACAAAAGCGGCAGATGTCTGAGTAGGCGAGATGCATTCCATGATGAAAACACCATGCTGACAATGCCACCTGTGCAAGGCCCTTCGTCCAGAAGGCAGCACGATTGCTGAGCTAAAACACAGCCATCAGATACAGGCTTTAGTTGGCCGACTTTGTCATGGGTTTGAAAATGTGAGTAGGGAAGCTCAGCGTAAACTGCCACATTGCTCATCACTTTGGTTGAGATGAATATGCATTTGTGTGGATTAACTGTGAAATCCACTGAAAGCATCCACATGTGTTGATGTTTAGTTTCCTTACTGTTTCACTTTTAAACTTGTGTTATAGCTTGAGGTGAGGCATTGTGAGAATCAGATTTACTAACGTTAAAACGTCAGAGAGAGTTAACTAACATAATTTATTAGTTTTTGTAGAACCATACGTCACAGGAAGCATTGTTCATAGAGTCAGAGTCCCTTTGAGATGGTCGGTTCTCTTGTTAGTGGCCTATTGACATGTTTTGCTGAAAATGTATTGCTTGTAAGAGCATACAGAGAAAAAGTATATATTGCTATCTTGGACCATTGACTTGTGAACACTTTGTGTGTCAAAGAATGAATTATTTTCAAACGTAAATAAATGATTGTTTATTACAATAATGTCTGTTCTGTCATACACAATTTATAACAAAAAGATCATTTATTTAAAAAGGTTTTGTAAGGGGGTGGTTTCAGAGGTCTGGCACAGATGAATTCTATTTAAATTATTATTTATTTTGGGGAAAAATAGATTTAATACACGAATATTTGAACTAATAAGAAGTCAAATAAAACGTTTATTAATGAACTGTGAGATACAGTACTAAGTTGGCCTGACAGAGCAAGCATGTAGTCTGACAGTATTTGTGTATGGTGGCACGGTGGCTTAGTGGGTAGCACTGTCACCTCACTGTGAGAAGGTCCTGGGTTTGATCCCAAGGTGGGGCAAGGTCTTTTCTGTGCAGAGTTTGCATGTTCTCCTCGTGTCCTTGTGTGTTTCATCCAAGTACTCTGGTTTCTTCCCACAGTCCAAAGACATGCCACAGGGTTAATTGGAGATGCTGAATTGTTCTGTAGGTACCTGTGATGGACTGGTGTCCCATCCAAGGTGTTACTGTGTGCCTTGCGTCCATTAAAGAGCTGGGGTAGGCTCCAGCACCCCTAACTCCTGACCCTGATTAGGATAAGTGGTTTAAAAAATTAACTAAAAATTTATTTTTCTCTATATGTTTCTGGTAAATTATAGCTTTGCCGCTCATCCTGTCATTTCCCTTTTCATGTACCCAAATCTCACCTTGCATCTTGTTATGCCTGGCAGATTTCTGCTGATGGCTGTCAGCTCATCATTTTAAGCCAGCCTGAGCTGATATATTCCTGGGAATACTTGTCAATTCCAAGATCTTGACATCTTATAAAACACCATCTAAAAATGCTTCTAACTGATCATGCCACTTCTTTACACAACATCAAGAGGATTCGACATTTTTAAACACTTTTTATATCTAAATCTATATTACTTTTCACATATCAAGTTATTTCTCCTTACACAATTTTGATCTTGACCGAGTTTCTTAACACTCGTAAAAGTATTCTCGCATAATTGTCAATGAGAGTTCCTATGAAGGGCAAATGTAGAAGGTGGCTTAAGAGTAATGAGAGTAAGTTATATAAACTGCATGTCCTGCTTTAGTATTTTTTATTAATGCCACTGCACAGAGAGCCCTGCAATAGGCTCATGTTTCTCCACAATGTCCTTTAGCCATAGTGTAAATTCAGTCATTGTGTTTTCTATTGGCTTATACTGTACACACAAGCTGAAAAGAGTGCTGACAC